>VYXH01001410.1:672202-703606 GCA_013397275.1 Burhinus bistriatus | reverse complement strand
AAAAAAAAAAAAAAAAACATAGCAAGATCAGAAAGATGGTATTTATAAGGTTAAAATGCATAGTGAGAGCCAATTGACATGGTAAGGGCTGTCACAGCTCTTCGTGATTTCCTGACCAGAAATATACAGGTATATGCAGACCCAATACATTACATTGACAGTAAACCTGATATTTCAAAGGAAAAAAAAATAAAATGCAGCCCGTGTTGTGACAAGATGCACTGCACATAGACCAAAGCCAGTGTTTCCTGGATATGTTGAGCTGATTGTGCTTCTTGCTGCCTGTGGGAAGGATTGTCACCATCTAATAACCCCTAAGCTACTTGATAGTGCTGTTCACAGAGCCAGGTGTCCAGTAGTGCAGGAAAATGCACCTCCACAGTATATTTGCCTGTAAAACAAAGATTTGTACTGGAAATTCAGGCTTTAGGTGGGCCCAGTTACAATGCCTCCACAGGAGAAGAAACCAGTGGAGACAAACCACAGGATGAGGAGGGCGGGGAGGATGGACAGAGAGACAGATAAAAATACACTTTACATTTGTGTTCCTTCTAGTTCAGAGAAACTGCTCAGTCTTTAAAAGAGCGGTTTTGGTTTGAGAAAAATTGGCATTTCAACCCAAATCAATATACTTTTGTATCTGTTTTGGTTTCTTTCAGTGACAAGCTCTGGATCTGACACAGCTGTATCTGTATCTATGTCTTTATACATTTAGTTAAAAAAAATTATGAAAAAAAAATTCAAAGTCAACCTGAAATTGCTCTTAGACTTTCTTAATGGAAATTATATACCAACCTTCAAACACATTTACAGAATACATCTGAAGAGTTTTATTATGAACACAAATTAAAGCATGTAAACATGTTTTACTGAAGATAAATATGCACTAGAGAAAAATCAATTCTATTTACCTTTTCAAACAGAGGAGATTCAACACAGCTACCAGTTATGTGTAAAAAAAAAAAAAAGGCAAAACATACGAACTGCTGATTCTGTTTTACATGAAGAAGCAGAAGAATTCTGTGCCCCCCAAAAAAAAACCCAAACACCTGAAGCCTCAGAAACAGCCAAACCCAAATCTTATCTGCCAATTCTAGATACCCTGTTATAAGGCCTGTTGCAACAAACCAAAGAATAGAAAATTACTAGGGCAAGCTAACTCCACAAGCTAAGAGCATTCTGTTCTCAAAGAGACAGGAGCAGTCAATCCTTGTCAGTAAGATGCCTTGAGATACGTCAAGTGTCACTGAAGGCAGGACACACTGCTCCCACCTTAGGGTTGCTTCTTTCTGTTTTCCTATCCTGTGCTCCCTTTTCTCCTAGACGAAGGAAAAATGGATACATTCCAGCTTAACAGAAGTGTTCTCTGTAACTCAGCTCTACAGCCACTTTGGAATTTTTTTAGGTTGGGGGAGGGGTTAAGCAATCACCATATATGGAAGGTAGTAGAAATTACATCTGTCACAGTAACAGACCTCTCAGTTTTTTTATTTCATGCCGCTGTTTTCCCTCAATCAGTCACCAATAGTCTTCTCACTCAAGTTACCTGTTGAAAAGAACATACTGCACCTATATAACAGCATTATGTAGCTATTAATGGGAGACAGTCAAACTTGTAGCTTGTTAGATTTTTAGATTAGACCATCTCTTTTAACCTCCAATACAGCATCAACAAGTCTCACGTCTTCATGGGACAGTAACCTGGAATCGAACTCTAATTGCTGGCATTGAAAGAAAGGAACAGAACCTGAATTTTAAAAGAATTAAAAGATGAATGACTATACAATGGTAGAAATGTAAAGAATCGGGGTTGTTTAAACAGCTAAGGTATACATTTTTGGGGGAGGTCTGGCAGGTAGCACCAAAGGGATGCTTACTTGAACTTGTGGGAAAAGCAGGTTAGCCAGAGGTTTTGGTGCCTTTTATAATTAAAAGCTCTCCATGTTCCAATATAATGCACCAACTTATTGCTTTATACTTCCTGCCTATTTTCCAAAGGTATCCTGTTGCCATGAAGACAGCCTGAGCTAACAGTGTTTTCATTTGTAAGCTTCTCTTAATAGGTATGAGTACTAGACTTTTTTTTTTGTAATACCCTAAAGACTAGAGCACAGCTCTACTGAAAAAGCTGAGAAACCTCACAGAAGAAATCCTCAATCTATAGGGCTCCAGTGACATTTAAACATTTTTGGAATATTTTGCCATCAGTCACATTCTGATTCACATTAGGTTGCTAGCTTCCCTCCTACACTGCATGCCACTTGAAGAGACGGTGATTTGTAAGAACAAAGCCTAGTAAAAACGGTACTTGGGAACCTTTCAGTTACAGAGATTACGCATTATAAGTGCCACCTATTTATAAATCAAGTTTTTGATGCCTACATCTGGCAAATCCATCAGGGATTGCTAATTTAGAGGCTATTTATCCAAATCTGTCTGTGGGTAAAAAAAATTAACTTAAAATTAAAAATGGTTAGATGCTGTAATCGTGCATAACCACTACACTCAGTGAAGAAGTTTTAGTTGGTTTTTGTTGTTTTGTTTGTTTTGGTTTGTTTGTTTGTTTTGTTTTCTATTGACTGGTATGTGCAGTCCTACTTACACCTGCTGGAGGTGTCTGCTGCACAGAACAACAGCTTGCTTCCCTACATGTGTAGGTTACCAGTGCATGAGTTCTTTCTTGCCTTTCATATCCACAATTTGTTACATTTCCTCACAGTTCCCACATTGTAACAGATACTGCACCGTATTTAACATATTTGGAGAAAAGTAAAGTCTGGGACTATGCATGGAATTGAACACAGTGATAGGATTTTTTCCATGTTGGTCAGCAGTGCTTTGACAATTGTAATTGATCATAACAGTTAATGCTTTGCAAAAAAGAAAAATGCCCCACCTCCGAGGCTGTGGTGACTTAAAATGTATCAGGCAAATGCTGGGTTTGCCACGGGAAACATGGTCCTTATCTCTCAGGTTTTGGAAGGAAAAGGTAGATGCTAAAATGAGAAATAATGTCCTTCCTTTTGTAGCTCCTGTTATCCTTTTTATATGGGTATTTGTGTCACCACTAAAGTCAGGGGTTTGGGTCTTTTCTCCAGACAACAACTAAAGAGAAGTATTTTCATTTTCACAGTTCTGGTCGTAGTCAACCCGTGACACAAGTGTCACTCCAACAAATGGCAAAGCCATACCTTTGGGATGGGTGGCTTAGAAGACTTGATTCACTTGAAGAAAGATCAGAAAATTCTCCACAGTGACTGGCCCTTTCATTGTGCATGTGAAAATCCCATCCTTACACAGTGACAAACTAAATTATGTAATAATTTCTGTCTTCCCATAGTGAAAGCTGATCTAAGCAGTAGCAAGCAGCTACAAAAGATAGAATAGATGCAACTACAAAGAACCACCACCTCATCTGTAAGATTACATATTTACAGGGTATAGACATATCCATAGAATTTGTTGCTTCTATTTAATCAGTCAGACTCAGTCCAGACTTTCTGCTGCTTTCGGTTTCAGTTAGTTTCTGTAATAATTTCAGATCTTGTTTTGTGAGCTTAATTTATTACTTGGCTTCTCTTCAAGAACTACAATGACAGCTCTTTATTTCAACCATTTAGCTCATCTTGTGCATTCCATATTTTCTTAAAATAACCTAAGCCATGTTATTAGGTATACCAGACCAAAGCAAGTGGAAAAAAAAAAAAAAACAAAACAGATAAGGACAGATACTTTAGGAGAGCAGAAAATTCTCTGGAAAATGTTAGTAAGTTAAAGCAAAAAGCTCCTGAGTAATACAGTTGTTCAGGATGCAAAGAAATAGTTGCAATATTTAGACAAGTATTAATGCAATTCCTTAAACATGCTCATATTCCTTTTATTTACTCAGGGAAGATACAGCCATTAGAGAAATGCTAAGTGAAATCTTCTAGAGTTCTTTAAAGAAATAAGTCACTGTATTTGTTAAAATTACCTAAGTGTACTATAATGGGGTTTCTCAAACCTCTGACATCTCACCAAAGGCTCTTCATGAAAATAAGTTTCTCCTAGAACAAAAAGAAGAGTCTTTACATGCACTAATACTTTTAATAAATAAAAAGGTTAGGAATAAGTGGTCAGTTTTCACAAGTGAGGTACATTAATGATGAGGTCACCAAGCTTGTTTTGTGGGACTGGTACTGTTCAACACTTATGGAAGTCTTCTGTAAGAAAGGGTGAAAAACACCAAGTTTTCCAGTGTACTAAAATCTAAAGCAGACTTCAAGGATCTTGCTGAGTGACGAGGATGAAGTGAAAGACACAACGCAAAAAGTTCATAGCAATGCATAAGTCAGGAAAAATTACTTTGCTTACCCAATTACACTTTTAAAATTAGCGGTTGCCTCTCAGATAATATATGGAAGATATTCTGATAGTTCTCTAAGAACATAAGATCAACATGAAAAGGCACTCAAAATGTAAGGAAGTATAAGGAAAAGAGTAGAAATTGGAATATTAGAAGATGTTCTGCTACTTAATAACACTCTTATGATTAATACTTTAGGGAACTGTGACTTCCCACTGTCCCACCTCAAACAACACGGATGGACCAGAAATGATAAACAGAAGGAAAAAAAACCAACAAGGAGTGCAGGAAAGTCTTCATTTGGGAAGGACTGAGAAGCCAGAAATTCTTCAATCGGGAATAGACATAAGAGATAGGAAATCTGAGAGAGTGCGGTAATGTAACTGAGAAGCAGTTATATTCAAAACCAAAAGGAAATACTTACTGTGGAAGACAAAGTTAAAAATGCATTTTTTTTTAATTAGATTACTTAATAGAAGATACATCAGCTGGTGGCTGTGAAATATGATGATGCATCTGGTAAATAGGAGGCTACAGTGGCATCTGATACAAGCTTACAACTGTCTGTAGGGCAACTTAAAACACAATTGGCCAAGATCTGTCAGGTAGCAAAACAAGGGGCAGCACCCACAGCTTCAAGCTTGGGTCCTTCATATTGGACATGAACAAGAGATTTCTCCACTATGTAGTGCAACACTGGAACAGGTACCCAGAGAGACAGTGGGTTCTCCATCCTTGGGTCAGCTACACAAAGTGATGGTTGACCTCATCAAGGACCAGTAACAATCTTGCTTTGCACAGGAGCTTAGACTAGGCAGTCTCCAGAGAACCTTCCCAGCCCGTGTTTCCGTGATCACTCACTCTACAAAAATTCTTTTTCTAGTGGTCTTTGCCTAAATGATCACTACAGGTCATTATCTGAAGCAGTATTTTTTGATATGACTTACGTCAATGTTCTCATGTTCTCTTTCAATTGGGAAAAATCTCAAATGAAGTTTGGTTTGAAATCCTTTGTGCCAGTCCCTTTCCCTAGGGAGAAGGCCTACTTTCATCACACAAGATTTCACGTGACTTGATAGAGCTGCTTACACTGCTTTTGGTTCTGGCACGATTTTGTTTAGCACTAGTTTCAGCTTCTGTATGCTCTGCTGCACCTGGACAAGCATAAAGTTCATACAGATAGAAGCAACACTCAGAGAAGAGACTGTGGGCATTGAGTCTCATAAATTACAATTACCAGATAGCAAAAGCATTGTAACAGGAACAACCAGGGGTCCCTTCCACGCTATGATTCTGTGAGTGAATGATAAACCAAAGTGATATGTAAAGAATGTCTTTTGAGAATATTAAAATATTTTCTTCCTATATAAAAATCTGCAACAAAATTGGGAAGTTATTTTTGTTTCAATTAGAATGACTATCCACATGCAAAATTAGCCCATGAGAGAAAGATTTTGATTTTTTGCTCATCCAAAATACCACCATTACTAGAGAACGTAAAGAAATCTTTCATTGTTTACCCCGTCTTAGGATAAGAAGTAAACTGTGATATTTTTATGTCAAGATTCTCTCATTAAAAGATTCCTACCTCTACCAGATAGTTACGAAACAGAGATTCTATTCTCTAAGGTCCTGTGCAAGGAAAGTGGGAGAAGGTTCCAACTCACAAATTATCCTAAATTTCATCATCCCTCCTTCTGGAAAACAGTCAGATAAGTGGGTTGTTTCTCCTTTAATTAGAATGTAAAGGGCAGAATTGAGAAACTGTGGCGCATTTATCACTCCATATGCCAGTGTAAAAGAATGCCAAAGAGACTCAAGCATTTTAAAAGATAAACGTGTCATAAGTGTTTAGACTAAGCCAAACAAATATTTTCATCCTGTTCAAAAACAAAACACCTATGATCATAAGAAGGTGTTTTTCTCCCTGTTGCTTTTCATCATCATTCACTTCAACCACTGTTTTAAAGTAATTTTAGCCTGATATTTTTTCAACAACAAAGGCAATTGTGTCTTAACAATATTCCTTTGATTTTTTTATTTTTTTTTAATTAATGGCCTGTATGACTCACCACTGCCCTAATGTTTTTATCAGTTTGTCCAGGCAGTCTTTTTTTTTTTTTTAAGCTCCCGATGTTTTCCAGCAACTGGTCTTCTATTATAGCAGGCTTAACATCCCCTTGAAAACCACTTCTACAATTTCAGAGATGCCTGTTTAGACATAGGTGATATAACTCTTTTTTTAGCATAGGAAGGGGAATTTAATAGTCTGTTTACTGAACAGCTCTGACTCATCTTGTCCAAGCTGTCTGTGCTCTCAGTGAGGTGGAGGCATTCTGGAGAGAGGGAGAAAAAAAAAGTGCGCAAGAGAAATCAAATGTGATCATGTCATTAGAGACTGTATTCCAAATTATACACAACAGGGAACTGAATTAAGATCTTAAATCCCCAGTGTTAAGTGTTATATTTTCGATGTTCAAAGAGCAAAACCATGTGCTGACTTCCTAATTGATACTTTATGAAGGAAATACACAAAGAAAAACCAGCATCACTTTGATAGGAAGCAAAATACTCATTCTGCATCTTCTCACAGGTCTGTCTCCAAGCAGCATGTTTATGTTTCAAAATATGGCATACGAAAATCATAGCTACTTATATCGCACTATTTTTGTTTGTTTTGCTTGAAATTTTGATAGAATTTAATTTTATTATATCTAGCAGGTAAAAATTTAGATGTATGCTTGATTCTATTGCTCTAAATACCCTTAAATCCAAATACATAATTTCCTGTATACCTACATCCTTCATGAAAGTCAGTATATCTACATTGGAATTGGCTAAAATTGATTTGACGTACTTTCTTACAGAAGTGTTGCTGGTCCTCTTCAAAAAATAACAGAGATTTATCTTCTAAGGTTTAACTGTTATAAGCAATTCTGTAGAAGTCTTGCAAACATCTCAGCCCTGCATACCGTATTGGCTCAGTCTTCAGAACTCGCTTTTCACTGCCAATCACACGCCTTGTCAGATGGAAGTGAGAATATTGTTTCTATCCCATCTCACCCAGTTCATTGCAAAAGGCTGCCATTTAGCTCTCCTTTCACTACTGCAGATGATGGATGGATAGAAGATTATTTAGATCACAGAACAGATGAGTGCTGAATATACAGTATGAGGATCTTCCGTATTTTGTTTCAGAGAAGTCATTAACTTGGTGAGGCCAGGTTAGTGACCCAGGTTCCAAGTAACAATCTTCCTAATTTCAGAAATACTAAGTCATTAAGTAGGATTTCAATTTACAGATCCCATCTTATTTTTTCACTGGAGTATGCTAACTTTGAGCCACAAACAAATTATGGCTAATGAATTAATATTAGCACTTCAATTAAATAACCCTCTTAATTTCTAACTGCTGTGATAAGGATTTCTGGAAAAGGTCATACAGCCTTGCGATTTACTCTATTCATCCTGTACTTTTCAAAAACACCCTATGGGAATACTTTAGATTTTTTCACTCTTACAGATTTAGAGAAATGCTGTAACTTAGCTCAACACTCTGTTACTCTTATGCTACTCATGGGAACGTTGGAGTAGCAAAGCCTGTATTTCTGACTCCAGTTTAATCTGTTGCCTAGGTATCTTAGCATTATGGCTAAATGATGATCTCTGCCTGCACTCAAGCTGGTAGAAGCTGTGAAATTGCAGTTTGCGTAGTGCCAAGCCCAAGATAACTTCACCAAAAGCAGGGTTTTGTCTTCTGCCAATCCAGAGAGAGTGGCACAGCTACTGGGGGAATGTCTCTTGGGCTTTATGCTGTAAATATGTGCCAATGCGAGTCAGACCAAACAAACGTTTTTTAAAGTTGCTACTTTGGGCCAGGCAGCAATGTCCTTCAGTCATTGTAAGAGACATCCCCTCCATCCAGGGGAGACTCAGCCTTTTTTCAAGAGTGCCCCTCTTGAAACGAATGTTTGTTTTCCTCATTCAAGGTGGGAAAAATTTCAGTTTGTGGGTTAAGGTCTAGGCAAAACTGCTGCATTAATTAATTATAAAGTGGATCTATTTGTTCACCATCTAAGGTGCCCATATACTTTGCTAAAAACAGTGTATAGCTCTGACTCATCATGGTGGTAGGCACCTTCCCAGTTCCTCCTCAAGGTTTATAAGCATGTCCTTCAACATCAGTTCCAGAAGGACAAAAAGGCCAGTAGTTACTTGGCAAAAGTAAGAATTGGGCCCAACTGAACCAATTTCAAGCCTGTTTGGAACCATTTTTTAACAGTTTTCTTAGCTTTCTTGCTGCTATTCACTATCCTACTCCCTGAGGTAATAGGCTAATTAAGCCCCAGGCAGGATGCCGAAAAAATGCAAGTATGTAAGAACTTTCAGTGCAGTGACTAAGGGAATGCTGGCTTAGCACTGCATCTCCCCTCTTTGCAGGAACCATTCCTGATAACAACAACTACCTTCCAGGTTGTAACAAAATATCCATCTCACATAACTACATTTTCTCCCTAAGAATCTGCAATATTTTCTCAAAAACCTTATATCTTATTAGAGCTAAGCAATAAATAAGTACATAAGTGATCAATGAATGTAGAAAGATCATTTTAATCTGTATGAAGTTTCTCTGCTGTATCATCTTACTGAACAGAAACTCTTTCAGAAGTAACATAATGAAATTGTCAAAACTGATAAGTCCTGCTATATTAGCTGCACCAAGTTCTTTATTCTTTCCCCTTGCGCATGTATCCTCTTCTCTCCAAAATACATTTAGTTGTAGGAAAAGAAAATAAGTACTGTAGGACTGCTGGGAAAACTCCTGATGTTCAGCTATCAAATGGCAAACAAAGCTTTCCAAGTATTTTTATAAATACATTATGAGTTATTTCCACATCTAATGTCAGAATGAAACAGCAGGTTTTTGAAGTGCCCTGCAAAGGAGACTGATTTTAAAATTAAAGACCCAATACCTTGTTAGACCCATTTAGTTTTTCACAGAGCACCAGAAAGACCTGGAGTTCTGTATTTTCTTCCTTCTCTTGATGAGTCACTGCTTGTGACATCAAGACATGGTGCAGACTTAGTGTCTTTATAAAGATTAAGTAGTCTCATGAAATGCAATTAGAATAAATTTGTACTTGTCAATTTGTAATTACATTCAGAACAAACTTTACATTAACAGCAAAATTAGAATCTAGCAATAGAGAAATACAGTCTGCCAGGTTACATCTATCCAGTTCATTTTAGCAGTGGGCAGAGACTCAGAAGACAGCGTCCCTTTCTGATGTCAGCAGTAATCAATTTGTGCCCTGAAGCAAAAAATGGTAGCATGCAGCCAGGTACTAGGGCTGTCTCCAAAAATACAGGAATATCTGGCTCGTATGGCTACTGAATCAGATGCATCTCACTGGCTCCATTGAAGAGTGTTTCTGGATAATCCAGTAAGTAAGCAAAAGAGATTTGCACAGGAAGAGTTCTGGGAAGAGCAAAACAAACTCCTCTTTACTGTTCATTAGATGAAAAAGGGAACATGTTACTAGAAAAGTTGAGGTTTGGGTACTAAGGTACAGAATGCACTGCTCAGGCAAGGACAGACATACAGTCCACCCAGCTCTCCATCTGTAGCTTTCTTATAAATTGATCTTAAATATTTAGACTAAGATTTATTGTTGCTGTTTGATAGTACTTGTGCCTCAGTCAACTAACTCTTAGCATTTATCTTGCCCAATTTTCTTTGGAAAGCATAGCTAAAAAGCACAACTATCAGAGTCAATATGAGGTCCTGCTATTTTTATTGCCCCTTCCTCTACTTATTGACTTGATTATGTCCGCCACTTGGGCAAAAAAATACACTGATTTCTTTAGGCTTTCCTTCAAGGAAAATTTCTTGCCAGAAAGCTCTAGCTTGGCTGTTCTGCAGCATGCTGCATGTTTCTACGGGACACTGCTACAGGATTGCAAATGCTTACAACCGTGCCTCTAGCACAGATCAGACACGCAGGCAAAAGACAATACTTCTTCAGTTCTCTAGAACAGGTGACTCAATACTAAAAGCAGCATTCAAAACACACTGTTTTGTCAGGTATTTTTAACCATATGGAAATAATGAATGCCAATTACTATGCCCAGCACACTGTGTTTTAAGGTAAACTATTTGATTACAAAGTTTCCTCAGGAGCTCTGTGCTACACCTTAATTAAACAGTGAAATGCACATGTATGCAGTAAAATACAAGGCATTTCGCACATCAAAGTTTCAGTTATTTCCTACATAGAGAAAAATATTCAGTGTCTCCACATGGGTACGTTCACTATTACTGCAAATTGTATGCAAAATGCACACGTGAAATAAGCTACCTGTGCTGGGGATGGGCAAAAGGGAAGCAGTGGCTGCAGGCAGACAGCTCGCTCAAGAGGACCCAGGAACTCTGAGCAGCCTATTTGAGAGGAAAATTCGGCTCTCTCACTCCTGCAGGTCAGTTCCCCAGCAGATGCTGCATTCGTGACCTGAAACAAGAGGGCAGTCAGTCACTTGGAAACACGTATGAGGAAACTTCTTAAACTACTTAAATTGTATCAACAGTGACGCTCAAAGAAAAGCAGTGGAAGAGCATCTCAGGACCAGTCAGAGAAAATTTTAATTAGACATAGTCGGGAATGTGCCAAAACAAACTCATTAGTCTGTTGGCTGTGACAATTGGCTACAGTGTGAAAACCACTGCTTTAAGTCCTTGTTCTGTCATTCTCCCATATCCCCAGCTAGAGAACCAGCCAACGGCCAGCTCTGTGGTCAGCTCTTTCCTAGTGCATGTATTTAATCTTGTGCAAATATTCATGATTCAGAAAGAGATTTTTGAAGGATAGATTTCATGTACTTAGAATCTTGGCAATATAAATAATTACACATAGTTATACAGCTCCAAAAAGGACAGCTGTATGGAAACCTCTCTCAAAACTAGAGAGGATCTCAGCTGTACAGGCACTCATTTAGTACAATGGGAGACCACTTCTTCTGGAGAGAACACAGGTCTTAATATTTCAGGTTATTTACTGTATTCATATTTTCTTACTCTTCTCAAAAGTGTTTCTGAAAGTCTTAGTGTCATCCCAATGAAGAAGAGGGATATTTTTTTTTCCTAAAATTTTGTAGAATGAAGGAGTGTTTCTGTGACCAATTTTTAATACGCCAAATTTGTGGTTATGCACATGCAAGAGCCTTGTTGGCTCACACCCATATGTGGTAGGGAGAAAGTTACAACTGCTAAAGGCTACAGACAGTATGAAATAAGGACGAAAGATACTCCTGAACTTATCTAAACAAAACTGATCATATTATATGAACTAATTATCTTCAGTTGTAATGCCTCAAAATCTTTGGATCTAATCCAAGTTCTTTCCAAAACAGACATTTCAACGCTGTTTGATGTATCTAGAAAGGGTTGAGCAGTCTCTTATTTCACTCAGAAAAAGCTAAGGCAAACAGACCTCCATTTCCTTCATTATCTTGCAGTAGTTTGTAGACTATTCTGATCTTCCCCAAAGAAACTGTAATATTCATTTAGAGCTTGTATCAAGTATGCAAAACACCATTTCTATTAAATTGTCTGTTTACCAACAGAAATTTACAGTGTGTTCATCTTCAAACACTCAGTTTTACATTCATATCCATTACGTTATAAGTGTCACTATACTCTGTTCCAAAACCTTATGATTCAAGTTTAACAGGTATAGTCTTTATGGTCTTTTGCCTTGGATTTTATACAGTGGCCAGAGTTCCACTTGAATTTCTACAGCATTGGGCTTTGTTTCACACTACTTATAAGCAGTTGAATATCACATGTATACCAAAATATTTACTGTTGTCTACTGATCTGTGTAGTCTGACATACAGGTTTGCAAACCTGTATAGGAATTCACAAAATTCCTACAGAAAACAGGAGGGCAAGTTACCTGAAGCATTTCAAGAGAATGTTCTTTTTTCTATTTTTCCTTGCAGTACTCTCTTGTCACAGCATACTTGGAAAAATAATGAAAGTGTTGCACAATGGAAAATACATGTACTCTAGCATGCAAGAGTTTTTAAATGTTTTTACTGTCTGACACATCAAATGAGACAAATTAAGTACATGCCAAGCATCACCAGAAAAAAGCACAAGTGACAAACACAGAAGGGGAGGATGGAAAAAGCACTGGCGTTTCAAGGATGTGGCTGTGGGTTTTCAGACACAATGCTACTTCGATGAATTTATTAAGCTAAGAACTCTATTCATGCTAAGAAGTTCTTAAGTACCAATCCCTTTCTTGAACCCTGTAAAAGCTAACTTGTCTTTGGCCAAACCTTCCAGTACCATACCATGCAAAAGAAAGCTCCATTTAGAGGCCAGATCTGTTTACATCAAAAGTTAGAGAACACATTCTTTAATGAAAGGGCATTTTATTGCAATATCTTGTTCGGAGTAGTGGCACAGCTAAGTAATGCTCTTAGTTCTACTGCCCTTCATATCTGGGGCAAACAAAAGCCAGGTGTGATGGACACTGCCCAACATTCCTGTTTCGAAACAGAACAACTTCTTGTTCAAGGTCATATATTAAGGATAGTTTTACAAACCAAGTTCTAATAGTTACCCAGAACTAGGCACATCATCCTGCTGTATACATCAGAATTCCTAGTGAGTAACGGCTGTGGGAAACTGCCTTCTCCAAAAAACCTCTATGCTCCTGGCTTATTTAAAACCCATTTACCCACTCTTAAAAGGGATAAATACCTTCAAATGATGGGTGAGCACACTTACCAACATAGTATAACCAGCATGCCTCTGTATGTTGGTATAGTGTTCAGTATTGTCTGAAGCTTACACACACAAATCAAGGAGAAAGTAAACCTTTGGTTTCTAATATACAGTGATATTTGTCCTATTTAGAGGAACTCACATGCTAGTAACTTAAATTTATATTGTAGATAAATTATTCATATTAAAATTGAAATTTCCTAACCCAAGTGATTTTCTAACCTAACCCTGAGATGTATCCTGTAGTAGATACACGTTTCTAGTTGTTAAAATATTTAGGCTTTATGTTTTAGCTTTGTGTTTAGGTTTTTTTTTTCCTGGAAACTTCTAGTGTTGACAGAGAAGTCTTTATATCTATATAACGATCAATACTCGGCCCGATCTTGTTCCATATATTCATCAATGACCTGGACAAGGGGACAGAGTNGAGAGAGCTGGGACTCTTTAGCCTGGAGAAGAGAAGGCTGAGGGGAGACCATAGTCTTGCTTATAAGTATCTAAAGGGTGGGTTGGAGGAGGATGGAGGCAGACTCTTTTCAGTGGTTCCCAGGGACAGGACGAGGGGCAACAGGCACAAGTTGGAACATAGGAAGTTCCATTCAAACATAAGAAAAAACTTCTTTACGGAACAGGCTGCCCAGGGAGGTTGTGGAGTCCCCTTCTCTGGAGATTTTCAAGACCCGCCTGGATGCAGTCCTGAGTAATGTGCTCTAGGCATTCCTGCGTCAGCAAGGGAGTTGGACTAGATGATCTCTAGAGGTCCCTTCCAACTCTGAAAATTCCATGATTCCATGATAAGCTGGATATGATATCAGGATGAATTACCAGAAGGCACTCTCCAAATATTTTCAAAAATAAATTAGAGAGTCTTACCTGTTAATAACAGAATTATAAGAAGATTAAAATACAAATAAAAGAATGAAAATTTCATTTTTAATAGAAAAATATGCCTTCATTTTCACATTCTAAGGAGAAAAGAGACAGAAAAACAGAACTTCTGGATTACCCAACAAGGGACAGATTATTTCCCCTTAATTTAAACACACAATTTCAAAGTTGCACTGTGATTTTTAAATTACATTTTTTAAATTTTAAAATCCAAATTAAAATTAAGTGTTTTAAGACAGGGAGCACTAATTTTATTCTCAAAGTACTGAATTAGCTTAAACACAAAGTGCATTAAAATGTAGATGGTTGTCCAGTTGGGGAAATCAAGATATACAAGGTAATGGGAGTAAAATGCAGACAGAAAAAAAGCTGCACTATAACAAATGGGATTTTATACTTCTATTATCCAAAGTACTCTACCCTCACTCCTCATAAATGGTAAGGAGAGTCAAAATAAAGTCTGTTTTGGCATTAACATATGATATTCA
Organism: Burhinus bistriatus; assembly: GCA_013397275.1. Taxonomy (NCBI): domain Eukaryota; kingdom Metazoa; phylum Chordata; class Aves; order Charadriiformes; family Burhinidae; genus Burhinus; species Burhinus bistriatus. The sequence continues at coordinate 689,094 of VYXH01001410.1, read as the reverse complement.
GCTACTGCAGGCAGTCATGCGTTATGGCCCTAAGTGCTGTACAAAAGCAAAGAATTTAACTGTCAGAACCTCATTAAAAGCAGTCACGAACACATCTCAAATGCTGAGGAATTCTTCTGTGTGACTTGAGACTATTAGAGAGCTATGCAAGAGCTAAGAAAAAAACTAGCAGATTTTAATCTAGTTATACTAATTTATAAATTTCCTTTTAAAAGTTCTAAATAAGAAATTATCTATGAATTTATTTGTAAACATCAGCATCTTTATAAGATCAAGACTGTTATAGGCATAAATGAAATCCAAGACTGAGCTGTAATTCTCTTTTCCCAGAGTAAGCGCAAAACCTCCTTGCTGCCCTGAAAGAGGAAGACACTGTTTTTCTCTCCCATCTCTAATGCTTCCCTAGCTCCCAAACACATTCAGCTTTTGCTTGCCTGAGGGCTGTCTGGTGCTTGTTTGCTGATGGAAGCAGTGACAGCTGAATTCAGGGCACGGTGTTTGCCAGGTGGTAGAGCTGACTCAGCCTACCTTGCCTTCAGACAACCCCAAGAGCTGGTCTAGAGAGGGGAAGACACGTGTGGGATCATGGGGAGCAACAAACAAGAATGAGCAAGTCACAATACCTTCTTCCTTCAATAAGCAAAGACGCATTAATCCAGTGCATCTCCATCATCAAATTATAGCCCTGTTTAGTATTAAACTCTAGCTTTTCCCTCTTACACATTGAGGAAATGTGTATCCTATTACATATAATTTATATCGTGTATGTATCAAATTGGAGATTAACAAATGCTCAAAACTGTGTGTGTTTGAAAGGTTAACCATACATTATTTTTCTCATCTTGGACATATTTTACTGCTGCAGTTGTTAACACGCACTTTCAACACAAGCTATAATTTTGGCAACTGTGAATTGTACTGCAGCATTTATATTAAACTTTAGAAGTAGTATTAACACAAAACCATCATTCTTCATTTATCAGAGATGTCTGTGTTTCCACTTACTCTATTTGAAGTTATGGCTTTTTGCGCTTTTCAAACAAGAGCCCTTCCAATCCTTTGCCTTTTGGCTTCATCAGGTTCATTCTCCATTGATGTTGTTCTACAAATATGCACATGAGAAAGGACTGAGATTTTTCCTTGCGTGTTTTGTTGTATAAGATTGGCAGACATACAACTTCGTTCACCAGAAAAGCCTACTACTCATAAGCACTTTGAGTTCGTCTTTCAACAAGGACTAGTTTCTTCTCTCAACTAAAAAGCATGAGTGTAGGAAGAGAATAAAGTGACCACTTTACTCTTCCTTTGGCCTTCTAGGCTTGGTCTCCAACAAATAAATGGACAGGGTAAACCTGACATCAAAAAATGCAACACCACCACCAAAAAAACCCCACATGGTCTTTTTCTAAGTCTCTTAAAAAAAAAAAAAAACAAAAAAAAACCCAACACACCAAAAAAACCCCCTCTTGCCAACATCTCACTAATCTCATTATTTAAATACATGGTTCATGGTATAACCTTGCCGAGTCAGACACACCGCCACTGCCGTAACCTCAGCTGCTTGGCAAACTCGATAGTGAGGTCAGACAAGCTTTGTGATTCCAGAAACTTTTGCCAAGAAACAATCAAGGGCACCTTAATAAAGGGCATTCTAGTGCCTAACAGGAGGTATGGCCTCTTATTGCTTATATATGGGCTGTCTCAGAACCCATATTTTTCACATCCATTCTTTTTTTTTTTTTAATCTTACCTCTTGTTTTTAACCTGTGTTTGTTTTTAAGAATTCAAAACAATCTATACACCACGGAAGCTCTTCTAGACTGTATATGTTGCTATAGGAACAGATTATTTCACTTACACAGCTCTCTTAAATGGTCAAATTGGATAAATGCAGAAATCAACTGCAAAACTGAACTGATTACTCTTTTCAAGTTCATTTTGAGCATACCAAATTTTAAGAGAAATGAATCAGCAAGATGTTTGGCAACTGAAGGCAAAAATCAGATCTGAAGACAACTTTAATGGGCATCTTAAATAATATCTTTAAATAAACTATATAACATATTCCCTTGATATTGAAATCTGCTTGCTATTCAGTATAGAATCATTTCCCACTAGAAAGTCTTCCAGAACAAGGTTATGTTTTGCACTTATTGAAGAAAAATTCACAGTATTTCAGTAACAATATACAATACATAAGCATGAGAAGAAATAGTTTGTTTCCATGCCAGTCAAGATAAAGTGACTTGAATGCATGTATATAAGTAAGTCATGTTGGGATGTCTTGCAACTTCTTAGCGCTCAATATCATTGATCACCACCAATTTTCTGTTAAAATTAAGTGAGGAAAGGAAACTTTAGGAGGATAATCATTTTAATCATGTGCTGTAATAAGGGTTACATGGACTGACCACAAGGAAAAAAGGCCAAAATGATATTTCTATTGTAGTAAAAAAAAACTTCACGTAGTCATCATAATCTGGTATCTTTCAAATACAGTAAATACAGTATTGACATTTAAATAGGGGGAGGGAGGGGAGGAAGAATTGCTGTCGTTACTCCATGCCCAGAAAGTTACAACAACCTGGAATTCCACAGAAACTTCACAATCTACAAGCAAATAGCTTTTTGGACTTTATAATGCTAAAGGTTATATACATTGTTTCAAGGATAACATCTATAAAGTCAGGATTAAAACCTGTTACTGAAACCCACCCACAAATAAAAAGGCTATGTTTCTATACCATACCACACAGACAATAACCACCTTAACCACCCTTATCCGTTTGAAATATTTTATGTTATCAATGGTCTACCTAGATAATAGCATGGTATATTTTTGGCTAAAAGAACTCTGGATCTCTGAGTATATTTTCATAGTGCGAGTGCTATTCATATATTCATGAGCAGGTCACTAGGAACTTTATGTAAAACGGCTTCCTGTTGTCATTTACCAGCCTGATTCCTGACAACCATCTTAAGTGAAGGCATGAGAAACCACCTGGACTTTGTGTCTCACCTTTCTGAAAGTGTACACAGCTACTAGAAAGAAGAGTGTAATATTTACTTCAGACCAAAGAGAAGGTGGAGAAGAGCCAACAATTGCTCTCATGCACAGAACTGCAGCTGCCCATTTCTTTTGCCTTTCCTTCTGTATTAGCAAACTGACCAGTGGGGATGGGGCCAAGAAAACACGGGGCCAACAGATGGAGTGGTGATGCTTCATCCTGGGGAATGCCAGACTCGCCCCTAAGCACTCTGCATGGAGTCCCTGGGTTGCCTTGTGCAATTCAGAAGGCCCTCAAGGCAACTGGAGCAGCTCAAGATGAACATTGCCAACTGCAAGATCTGGGAGTGGGAGGTCAGGCTGGATTTATAAGAGTTTGGAGAAAATGGAAGAAAAAAAATAATTGAGTATTATATTCTAAAAGGAAAACAGAAGTTTGCAAAAAACTAGAGAGATGAAGGGTAGGTGATGGCACACTGAAGGAAAAGGATGAGAAAGAAAAGGGAAAAAATGTAAAAAGAAGGTGCTGAAATAAAACACTGGCAACCTGATGTAATGAAAAGTAACCCAAGAGAAATACGTATGTGAACAATCTCAGACATTTGATTGAATTAAAGGTGGACATTCTTCCGTGAATGAATTTTTGACAGGAATAGTGTTTATGTCTGTCTGAATCCAAAATCAGTTTTTGCTACCTGCAGAATACACAAGACTTGAATTTTTGATGCTTGAATAAAAAGTGAATCTGTGACTGCATTTTAAATTCTAGTTATACTGCAGATGTTCAAGTTCTCCTGCAGCACTTTGATGAATTCACTTTCACTTCAGTATAACACACGTATTATTTCTTACACATTACTTTATTATTCTTCATCCTAGAGCTGCATTAAGGATATGACTCACTTATTAATGAGCTGTTTCTCACAGTCTTACTGTAACCAGCTCATTCTAGTAATTTTCTAGCAGCTTACATTTTAACTGTATGTCCAGAGGGTATATCACAGGCAGAAAAAAAGGTTATTTTGCACAACCGGAGGCAGCTGTAAACACTTGAACTCTTACACTCTGCTTCTCAGCAGGTCTTACTATCGCAGGAAGGACAAGCTCTTGGCTACGTGGAACAGATGGCATGCATCAGCTCAAGAAAAGCTACGCTGTAGGCCAGCAGAAATTTCCATAATACATTAAGAGTCTTCTGCTGAAGAAGATCCTAATATACTTTCTTCTATTTGTCCTGTGGGAAACATCTTTTTGGTATTTTGCAGCTCTGTTTTTCCCCAATGCTCTCTAAATGAAAAAAAAATCATTTGCTTCATGATTCATTTTTGTCTGAGAATCTCTGCACATGTCACCATGTAAAAAAAGCACTCAGTGCCAAGCTGTGAAGTATCCTGCATTGCCAATATGCTTTTGTTATTTTGTTACTTAAGCTACATACTCTTTTTTAAACCCCAAAATGAAATCTTTGCAAGTCAGAGAGGGCTTTAAAATCCAACACTAAGATAGCCGTAAGTATCAGTCTACTGCTATTAGCAAAGGAAACAGTTGTTTGATTATTTATTTTTTCTTTAAGTAGTTCCCAGAAAGTCAACAGGAACACTTGACATTGATTCTAGCTCTGGAGGAGTCTTAAAGAAGTGAGATCTGAGCCAGCTTAATTGGCTTGAAGTCTTTACAAATCTGGCTTGAAGTGGATGAACTACTCAGTCAATACAGTATTTTGGGAGGCTGTGCATTTTACTCTGAAAACATGAGTTTTAGGCAATGACACTTCAATTCTCTTGAAAGCCAGCAGAAAAATAGATCTGAGAATTAAGCCTCCTACATGGCCAGAGACCAGTAACAGAATGCACGAAGTAGCTGTACTAACTTCTTCTGTGCTTCTGCCAATGAACCGCAGTGTTCACTTCACAAAATGGCTTGTTACCAGATAATTTTAATTATTCAGACTGATAATAATAGTAAAAGTATACACTTTCATTAGGAATACTATATCTGTGGATATATACAAGCATCAAGAACTAGTTATGAGCTGGACAGATTTCACATTGCCAAACTTGGTCACCTCCCATGTGAAATGTATTCCAGTCACTGGACGAACAGTAACAGTGTCAGTTCCCTTTAATGATCCGTATACATATATATGTACAGGATTCTCCTTGTTCTACTTTTTAAATTCAGGGTACCTGTAAGATGAAAGATGTCTTTTACTTAGTTAACACTGAAACCTTTTTCTCCTTAGTAATATGTAATTAAGTCTGGCAAAAATAGCTACCCTATAGACTTCTATAGACTTGTTAGCAGGATATTGAAATATAAACCTTAAACAGAGCACTTAGCCTTAAGCAGCCTAAAATAAGTAAAGTATAGAGAAAGGAATCTAGTCCTGACCAAGTCTTTAAAAACGGCTCTCCAAAGTTCAAGAAGAATATCAGAATATAACATCAAATTTGGGTGTACATTGGCTATATAATCATGTATGCTGAAAATAAGTGTTAACAGCAACTTCCCATAGGTTAAACTCAAAACAAAGTATCAAAAGTTTCTGGCCCATATATGCATAAAATAATTAGGTCACACAATGCTAATGAAGCCCCATACAGCTGAATTCTGTGGTAAAGTGTAAGCAGAGCTGTACATCCCTTCCCAAAGGCTACCGAAGAAGCCTCAGTTTCCTCAAAGATCAACACACATCTAAATCCTGGCATCATTAGAGCACAGAGTGACCCTTTCAAGAACTGCTGTCACAAATGTTTTTAGCTTTACAGAAGCTGACCTACATCATTAGGAGAACAGACTGTTTCTAACAGGGGTGTCAAATACATGCATTTTTCTAATAAGAAACATTTGTTACTCTCATTTACAATGAAGATAAGATAAACAGCTAGTCCAGGAATCATCTGAATTTTAACTGTGTTTTAAGACATCGCTAATTAGAACCTAAGAAAAGCACTAAAAATACCCAGACATGCAGCTGACATCTCCTGATTCAACGTGGGAACCTTCTGTGCTAACTTAGAAGCAGTGACTAACACAACTGCTTTCAGTGTGTGCTCTTCCATGAATACTGTCAAGTACAAGAACTACTTTTTCCTGAGTAATATGGATAGCTAGGATGAGTAGATTTTTTTCGCCCCCTCCTGAAAACAAATAATTGCTAGATCATTCAGAAATTCAGTGAACAGACCAAACATCCAAAACTTAATGAATCCAGAAAGCAGTAGTTTCAAGTTGCTAGGAAAACACCTCTTCTGATCTGTATTCCAGGTCCATCAACTGCAAGTGATTTGTTAAGCAACAGCTTTCTTGTGTTTCCAGGCTTCTGGTAAAAGTCTCTGGTTTGGCTCTGACAAACACTACCGGGTCAGAAAAAAATTTTGCTCTGTGCATCATACAACACTTCAATATTATTGTTACTTCAGATTAAACTGAAATATGATCTCAACACTTAGCAGGTTTTACTGGACACAGGATTCATATGCCTGTGTTATTCAATTACTCTTCAGTTTCCTCTAGTTCTACAGCTACCTACACTCACAGATAATTGCTAAAAATCTCCACCTACAGAAAATTCTGGAGGAATCAAGTAAAATACAAGTAAAGTATCCATTTTCCACTTCTGACAAAGTGAGATTTGTTAGAATGGTATGACATTATTTTTTTCAATTTTTATTAACACATGGAAAAAGGTAATCAGAAGAACATACCAACTTGTTGAACAACTTTCAGACACTCAAATATGTAGTTAGAACAAAGAGATAAATTAAGAAAAGAATTAATTACAAATTACTGGGCAAAATTATTTAAAGCAAAGCAAGGTACCACTCTAGTAGGAAAAGGTGCCTAAAAATCTTGTAAAAAAAATTGCTTCTAAGTATATTATTTGTTCAGCTAACAAGAGTACTCTTACAAGAGAAGCAAACAGGAATAGATAATATAAAGTATACGTAGTACAAAAAAGTCTAGGTGATAACCCTGTATAAAAGTAAAAATGAATTGTTACAGAAAGTGTCAGAGCATTTTATGTACATCTGAATAGACCAAGGTGATGTGCATCCTGATCCTTCACAGTTTTCAAGATTTCTGATTCTCTGATGTCAAGTACAAGTGCAGTTCTCTACTAATCCTCAACATCAAGGCAACAGAGCACCATGCAAGCGGTACTCAAATTCAAGTGATCAAGTTCAAAAGCTGTGGCTTTACAGCTGAGAAAACAAATTTTAAAACTACTTCAAGCTCCTCTAACAATCTTTTATTTAGTTTTGAAATTAATTGCTTATCTACGGTTTGCTTCTTTTTACTGGATTTCATCATGTAGTTGTCAGCCTTTGGAACACAAAATTTTTGCAAAATAAACAAGCGTTTTAGAACNAGAGGAGGGCCATGAAGATGATCTGAGGGTTAGAGCACCTCTGCTATGAGGACAGGCTGAGAGAGTTGGTGTTGTTCAGCCTGGAGAAGAGGAGGCTCCGGGGAGAACTTATAGCAGCCTTCCAGTATCTGAAAGGGGCCTACAAGAAAGCTGGAGAGAGACTTTTTACAAGGGCATGTAGTGATAGGTTGAGGGGTAATGGCTTCAAGCTGGAAGAGGGGAGATTTAGATTAGATATGAGGAAGAAATTTTTCACTCTGAGGGTGGTGAGACACTGGCACAGGTTGCCCAGGGAAGCTGTGACTGCCCCATCCCTGGAAGTGTTCAAGGCCAGGTTGGACGGGGCTTTTAGCAACCAGGTCTAGTGGGAGGTGTCCTTGCCCATGGCAGGTGGTTGGAAGTGGATGATCTTTAAGGTCGCTTCCAACCTAAACCATTCTATGATTCTACAAATGAGAACTAAGCTAAACTTCACTGATAGCAGACTGTTCAACTTTATGTGCCTCCATCTATACAGTAGCTCAGTGGAGTTTGCATGGTCATGTCATAGTCAGAAAAGACTAACTATACCCCTTCAATTTAGAGAAACTCCAACAATTAGGAATTATTTTTCTCAGTTTTAGTGCCTGAAAAAGGATATATTTAATGTTGTGTTCTCCACAGCTGCATATCTGCATTCGAACAAGTTAACCTTAAGAAAACCGGACAGTGATTTACCCTCCCTAGTTATTCACAAGGGCTATGCTCTCAGGACAAATTTCCGGTCTTGTTGTAGAAGGTGTATTTCTCTCCCAAAGAAACCTTGCTCCCTCCTGTTCATCATCTAGTGCCTTGTTTAAGACAATTCTAGATATGTGAAGCAATACTCCTTTTACCATTTCCTTGAGGAAGCTAGTAGGCCTGTAATAAATAATCTATCCTGAAATGTATATTCAACTCTTCCTTTTTTAATTTCAATTCATCATTGCTAAACCCACGAATCATTTACTTGAATTAAAATCATATCTGTCCATACCATTTGATACCATTTCCTTCATGAAACACTGAGATTTTGTGAAACATTCTGATTTTAAAACATTATGCCAGATAATTGGACGCTCCCATCAAGAGCATCTCAAAGATGAGGGATGAGGTCTTAAAATTAAGATTTGTAGGGAATTATCATTTTTAATGTAACGAAAAGTCTTCTCCAGATTTAAAAATCTATTATTGCTATTACATTGGCTATGACACTAACTTTTAAGAAGATAAATAGTATAGATCTGTAAAATCTATCTTCTTGCTTTAGCATTTCACATATGCACAAGAGTTTGGTTGTATAAGCTTATCACAAATTCTTCAATGAAATTCAACATTAGTGACCTATTTTGTTTTGAAATAAGAAAGACTCGAAATCCACAGGATTTTTTTGGATTTTTTTTTTAAACACAAAACATATGCATAAACAAAGAGACAGCAAAGCAGTTGTTGAGAATCTCAAAGTGCCAAAACCAAAACCACCTAATAACTTACCCTTTCGCAAGGACAAAAGAAATTATATACATATATAGAAAAGAAAACTGTTTAATTAGCCACACTGGAATGTTCAGTGGTCTATATCCAGAAACTACTATTTCAGCATCAAGATATTTAAAGGTAAGTAAATTCCAATCATTTGTAGAAACATAATACTCTAAGAAAAATGGTAACAGTCTGATTCAACTTTGGTAAACATTAGCAAATACTGACATGAGTGATTGTTTCAGCACTGAAGTATCACCTGCTGACAGACAGTTAACCAGCTGAACTGAACAAGGAGCAAGCCCAGGCACAGACACTGATATACCTGCTTAAAAGACAACTGTGTATTACACATGGGTCAAGGAGAGAGTGTGTTTACATCGCAGTCAAACTGGTCTCTTAAATATGCTTAGTTGTAAAAGAATAAGAACTTCATCCAGTGAAGAGGAAGGCTTTCAAAGAAGAGTTTCAGATAGATTCTGTCTGGGACTAGAAAACTGCTAAGAATTCAATCACAGAAAATCTAGGCTGGAAAGAACCCCTGGAGATCATCTGGTATAACTTTTCATTGAAAGCAGGGCCTTAAATTATGTTTTGTGAGGCTCTGTCAAGTCAAGTCTTGAATATTCTCAGCAAGAGAGATTCCACCACTTCTCTGGACAAGGTATTCCAGTGTTTAATAGCTCTTACGGTGAAGGGTTTTTTTCATATATCCAGACAAGTTTCCCCTAAAGCCAACTGTGTCTGTTGCCTCTGGTTCTGTCACTTTGTGAAGAGACAGCATCTCCATCTTCTCTATAACTTTTAGCTATTGGAAGACTATAATCAGATCCCATCTCTTCTCTAGTCTGAACAAACCCAGTTCTTAATTTTCTTTCAACCTTTCTTCATATGCCACATTTTCTAGCCCTCTAGCTGTCTTGGTTGCCTTCTGCTAAACCCTCTCCAGTTTTTCAATGCATCTTGTGAACTGAGGAACTAGAAGTAGACAGACTCCAGATGTGGTCTAACAAGCACCAGACAGAGTGGAATAATTACACCCCCAATTTGCTGGCTAAACACCTGCTGGCACAGCTCAAGACACGGTCTGCCTTCATTACTGCAAGGGCACACTGCTCTTCATTTCAGTTTGCGATCCACCGTGACACCCAGGTCCTAAGCTACACCTAGTCAGACAGAACCCTGCCTGCACTGCTGCCTTGGATCATTCTGTCCCAGGTGCAGGGTTTATATTTATCTCTGTTCAACTTCATGCAATTCTTGTTGGACCTATCTTCCAATTCATTGAGATCTCTCTCAGTGATCTATTTTCCTTCTGATACACGTATCCCTTGTCCAGTTTAGAGTCATTTGTATACCGCATAACTGTGCATTCAGTCCAGTCATCCAGATCGTTTATAAAGCTATTGAGTGATGTTGGATTCAGTTTTGTCCCCTGAAGAACTGTACTTATGACCATCTGCCAGTTCAGCTTTGAGCCACTAACCACTCCCCTTTAAGCTTGGTAGGTCAGTTTTCCACCTCTGCTCCAGTCCATCTCTTACCAGTTTGTCAAGAAGGATATTGTGGCAGCCAAAGTGAGTGCATCCATTCATGATATACACAAAATACACAAAAAAACATTTATGAAATTAAGTTCATTCTATATCATACTTTTATAAGTCAAATTAGTTTGAAGTTTTGAACCTTTAAGTAAAAGGAAAGACAAACACCTTTTTAACAGAAATTAAAATTCAACTGTTTCTTTCTTTTCTATTTTTCCAATTATGAGTGCACTGAAGTTTAAGATACTATGTTCGGAAGCTTCTTCAAAGATTCTGTAACTACGAGAGACCAAATGAAAAATATTCACCACAAAAAAGATCTAGCTTATAATTGCTGCTTTGCAAAGTAGTTCAAATCCTCTGAGGTTCTTCTAAATGAGGAGGACAAAGCCTTATGGAATTAAATGCAGAATAAGAAAGTAAATATAACCACTACTCAAGTGAACTGCAGACATTTCAGACAGATCTACTTAGGCACTTCAAGGAACAGCATTTATAGTAAAATAAATGAAACATTAACCCTACAGGACTGACTAGCTATGTGAAAAACGCCCTTTTAAGTATTTTTCATTTCCACTACAGATATCCAACTCTGTATGAAACGCAGATAAGCACGGTCATTTCTAAATTAGTATGCAAAATGTCAAAAAATACACTTTCTCAGTTTTCAAGAACATGATGAATTAATTAATATTGCCATGACATTATAAACTATAGTCAATATTAAAAGCTCCAATTTTCACAGAATATTAATTCCATTGATTGTATCTCCACTATAACAATTTCAAATAAATCAGCTTAAGCAATGCAAGAAAAGCTGGGTTTCCCTGATAACAACAACATAATACAAGTGAATATTTTCATAAACGAGGAACTACAATGCCAATTTACCCTTCCATACATGGAATGAAGAATAACAATCTAGAATCTCCATTTGGACTGGAACCTAGAAAGGATACAGAGCATAAGACTATATGAGGGATATACTTGGTCTCATACAGAGGTCAGTTCCCCACTGCTCAGAAGTTGCTGGGAACACAGTAACTACTTGGGCTGGGGTGAAACAGCCTGCAGTACACCACCTGCAGGAACGCATCACGACTCTTGTCTCACAATGTTTCACTGCATCCCACAGAACGATTAGTGTTGCTGTGTAAAAATGTTTTCTCACACATTGCCAGTCTGTCACAGAAATCCTTTCCTGACTAGAACTTGCAAGCAGACAGAACCAAGGTGAGAAAAAAAGCCACAAATTTCAGTATTTAACCAACTTTTATACTCCTTTTTATTTTTATTATCTTGACTATTATCATTACATGGTAAAAATCCACTTGTTGATTGATTTTAACTGTTGCCTGGTAATAATCTCCCAGCAAGAGAAGGGTAAGCCTTTCTGTGATGACTGAGCCAATTTCAGCAATAGGTCTGGAGGAGATACCTAGAAATATCCAGCTATTTCTCTGCCCTTGTTGAAAAATAATCCCTTGGATACTGATGACTCACAGGGTCACAAGTAAGCTTGTGGGGGTGTGGGGAAGTTTTACTAACAAAATGTAACAAATAGCACACATTCCCTAAACACTTCCAAGTGGCTTCACACCTCAACCTCTTCAAAACTAAGCAAAAAGGCTTATGTGTCTGTCGTGCCCCCCGCCCCCCCCCGCCTTTGGTTTGTTTAAAATCAATATTTTCAATTAGAATCCAGAGGAAGATCTCCAGGAGGTAATACAGAAACAAAGGACACCTGGTGGTGTTTTGTTGTTAGTGTATGCAAACAGCAAGCCAATTCGTACCTGTGTGCAGCTGCACCAACAGCAATTAATGTAATCCATGCTTTAAATTAAAAAAAAAAAAAAAAAAGAAAAAAAGTGATGAAGAATTTAAAATAATGTAATCACAGAAACACATAGAAATTTAAAAGAAACAATACGATACGAGTTTCTGATTCCAGATGCTGCCACTACTTTATGAAAATTACTCTTTATAAAGTTATAATGGTTGCACACACAAGAAGTAGCAACTCTATGATCATAGGTGGCTGCCACCTCCAACAGACACATGATACGGAAAAGTAGGACAGATTCCCCACTACTGAAAAACTAAAGGACACAAAGTTGTCAGTTTTGTTGGAGGAATATCCATGGACGTAAGAGCAGAGGAAGAATCAAATGAGCTTATTTTTGGGAAGCAGTATCACCACAAGCGAGGTACTTACCACCACCTAAACCACAGCATTTCTGACGCTCTGGAGATGAACCACTGGTCCATACAGATGTGCATAGGGGAGCTGAGTCCAGTTCCAAACTGCCAGATCAACTCATGGATTGACAGACCATAAGTATTCAGTTTGCCATATTAAGTTAGTGAAAATTGTTATTTTTAGCTGAAGATGCTGGTATTAAGATAACTCTGTGAAGATCTAACACTGAAACTTTCTAGAATGTGATGCTTAGCATACGTGTTGAGCTGTATATACCACTTGGAATTCAGACACTGAGCAAAGTCAACATCTGTGAGAGTCCTTGACTCTAAGGACCTAGAGAACACAGTGACAAGGTAGAAACAAAAACTACACCTATAGATAAGCTTTCTAGTTATGTAGGTGCTATTCAAAGCCTGCATTTTATTGCCAGTGGCAAAAACTGAAATAAAGGCTCAAGGTCAGACTTTTGTCATGCTCTCTCATGAGAACTATACTGCAGAAAGTATTAGAACTTGCTTGACTGAAAAAGAAGGAATAAAAGCAAAATATGACTGTGCAACATACAGAATATTCTACCCTTGCTTACACAACTTTAATGCATGGAATTAATCACAGTCAAGATTCTAAGTGAGAAAATCTTATAAAAAAAACCCAAGTCCTTGTATCTTTTGAACCAGCACTGTCAACAGAAGAAGAAATCTTATCATCTCTTCCTTGTATCAGCACAAACATGTGTGGTAAAGCACATTGATGACCTGGTTAAAACTAGACTGGTTTAAAAAAAACCCACAAAAACAACCAAACCACAGTTGGTTTTAACCCACATCAATTCCCCAATCTGTTCTGATATGCAGCCACGCAAACACCTACACTGATACAAGCGGCTAGAAGAAAACTGATCCCTTCAACAGCAGTGCTGGCTGAAAATGTAAATGAAACTTAAGACCTTCTGGTGTTTGCAGATTTTCTTACCAAAGTTAGCAAAGCAAAAGTTAGACTGAAAAACAGATTAGACGCCAAGTTCAAAACCAGTACAAGACATTCCTCAGGGCTCAGTTTTGGGGCCAGCCTTGTTTAATATCTTTATTGATGATCTGGACGAGGGGGTTGNTCTACAACTACCTGAAAGGAGGTTGTAGTGAGATGGGAGCTGATCTCTTCTCCCAAGTAACTAGCGATAGGACAAGAGAAAACAGGTTCAAGTTGCGCCAGGGGAGGTTTAGGCTGGACATAAGGAAAAAAATTTTCACTGAAAGAGTTATCAAAGATTGGAACAGGCTGCCCAGGGAGGTGGCTGAGTCACCATCCCTAGATGTGTTTATAAGTCATGTAGATGTGGTGCTTGGAGACATGGTTTAGTAGCAGTCCTGGTAGAGTAGGGTCAATGGTTGGACTAGATGATCTTAACGGTCTTTTCCAACCTAAATTATTCTATGATTCTATAAGATAACTTGACATAAACTTTCAGATAAACTCTTTATAGACTCTCAAAATTTTGTCCCAGATCATAAGCTATTAGTCTCAAATATAACAGTGCTATTGGAAACAAAATCAATTTAAAAGTCAGTAATAGATACAAGAAACAAGCTTTAGATATAGTCTAAAATACTTAAAAGCCAGTTAAGGAAATAGAGCAAAGAACACAGTCGTAGGAAAGTTGGAAAACAAGGCCTTTAAGTTATATGAACAAAATCAACCTTGGAGGTCTCAAGGAGAGGTTTTGACCTGGTAAGATAAAGATTGAGACAGACAACCCTGCAATACTCAAGCAATCTTGTTCCTTGTATTTTCTCTAATATACAGATATTCAAGCAAAAGTGCTCTAGATATCTTATTCCCCCTCAAGAGTTTGCTTTATTACCTAAGGTCATAAATAATACCTAATTTTAAATATCAGCCAACAGTATAACAACTTCCTTCTGGAAGGTTACCAGTCTGTTAATTTTCAAACAAGCTTCCCCCTTTTTACTTGCCCATTAGAATAAGTGCATTCTAGGTCAATACCATCCATAAAAATATATTTAATGACCTTTTGCTTTTATTTTGATTTCATTAAATTAGACTTACCCTAAGAAGATGGAATAAGTTACCTATTTTTCAGAGCTATAGATTTAAGACTTCCAAGCAAACAGGCATCATAAATTCAGCATAGTGAATTCACAGAAGCATCACACCCTTTCCCTTAGCTCTGAGCTACTTCTGATTTAGTTAAGCTCCTGAATGCAATTTAAAGGCAGGCTGGGATAGGGGGGCTCTTCCTTACTAGTTAATAATTTTCATTCATAACATCTTATCTCAGTTAAACATTTTTATATCTTCTCCTTACTTGTGCTTTCCTCCAGATAATTCTAACAGTGAGTCACTGTTGTACTACTCTCTTCTGATCATCTTTTCAATAAAATTAATGATGGAGAATTATGGATCTCTTCTTTTCTTGAGTTTGCAGGTAGCTATGAAGAAGGTGAATAGAGTTTAGAAAATAAACTTGACAAATAAGTGAGTGTAGATATTTGAAAGCTTTCTCATTACACTTTCTAAGTGGTGACAAGAAGAACTAGTTGAGCAATACGAGCTACTTATACCACCTTTGTTTGTCAGCTAATTTAAATTCTTAAGTAAACAAATTAGATTGTTTACTAACTAGGCAGGAGTTACTATTTATACCAGCATGCAACAAACACAGTCCCATGATTTAAAGGTGGCTCTTTTAAGTTTCAGCAAGTATACTAATAAATGGAACATTTAGTAAATTTATTCACACTGGTGCTTGAGAATGTGCCAAATTAGTACAACTAGTTAAAAAAACTATATACAGCCAATACTTAAATGGGTGAACTATAATTTGCAGCCCAACAGTTTAGTCAGGATGACAAATACCAGATAGTCCCCCAAAAATGTTTCTTTAGATACTTCAATAAATTGTGATTTAGAGTTAGATCCTCCCCTCAAAAGTAATGCAAAATCTTTTACTAACCTAAGCAGTAGAAAAGAATTTGGAACATGGGCTTGGCAAATCTACTGCTCCTTATATTGTGTGCCATGAAGTATTTAAATAGTAAATATTAATCATAATTAATATAGGTTAACATAACAATTAATATCAATACATTAATAATACAATTCATAATTAAAATACTTTTACTAAGGAAAGAACAAGGTCCGTGATCTGACTTATGACTAGTTAAATCAGTGCAAAGACCCTACTGGGTACCAAATCACAATCTTAGTGGAAAACAAAAGTCTCCAAACCCCAGCCATAGCTGGACCTTTGGGACCTTACTATTCAGAATAGTAAAAATTCAGTTAGTTACAATGTGGTGATTTCTAATGTAAACACACATTCCTTTTAGTATACTACAGTTTCTCCTCTGAAAGACAGTATTTAGAGTGGAGACTTCAGAAGGAAGGGTCTGGCCATCTGAGTCGTTTGACGGAGAAAAAAGCTCAGAAGAGAGGTCTGATGCAGTTTTATGATGGCACTCGCCTCACATAGTTGAAGTTTTATATTATTTGTCAACAGTAGCAAGGATTGTTCTCTTGCCTCAGGTGCTCCCTTCCAATATTCCTAATGGCCAGCTGCGCTCACATGTTGATTTATCATATGCTAATTTATCATCACAAAAACAATGGTATAGCTGGTGGCTTAACCGTGTATATCACACCGCGTTTTCTGTAATAGAGAGTTACAGATCCTTCATATGTTTGTTTTAATCAGACATTATGAGTCCAGTGATGTCTAAAGACCTGATCTTGTTTGAAATTTAGCAGAACTACGGAATTTAGCTCAGCAGTGCCTCAGATTGGATGTGACCTCCCAGCCTTTCCTCACAACAGTACACACCATAAATAGGGTATTTTGAAAGCCATACAAACGAGGAGGATAAAATGTGATCTTTAGGAAGACAGATGCAGGGAAGCATAAAATCTTGAGGAAACAAGATACACTTCAATCTTGTGAGCCATTTTTAAACATTTAGTACTCGCATTGAGTTCAGATAAGTTTATTTTGTAGGACTTGAAAACAAAATCCAAGCCAGGCTCAGCACAAGGAGTGTGAGGCAGTCGTGACCACGAACGCAAACATTAAACACTGTGGGCTTTCTGTTTTTGTATCATGGGGGATAGATGTGTGAAGGAATATAAAGCCAGCGACAATTCCTGAGGGAAGCATCGAAGCAGCACAAAATCCGAAAATTTAAAAGAAAAAAAAAAAAAGAGGAAAAATAATTGAAGAAGGAGTACAGAACTGCGATGACCTGAAACAAT
>VYXH01001410.1:648078-671176 GCA_013397275.1 Burhinus bistriatus | reverse complement strand
AAATCGTGGTTTTGAAAAAGATTTATGGCTTGTCCAGACAGTCTGTTTGCTGCGCACCTTATGAGGGTAACTTTGGCAAAGTCCATTGCCACACTTCAGTGGCATCCTTGGTGCTTCCTCATCCTTGGGAGGTCAAGCTGCTCGGAAATTGTGATTTTTTTATTTTTTTTATTATTATTTATGTGTTTGACCTTTTCAAAATTGTTAACAGGCAGTATTACGCATTATGGCTCGCCCACTAAGCGCTCCCCACAACTGCAACTTTAAATGTGTCTCATTTTCCTTCCTGAAAAGGGAAAAGCAGAGGATAGTAAGAATTTCAGAGCTCTAACAGCATCTCATCCCCACAGAAAAGCATGGGGAAAAAAGGTAGCTAACAGAATATGTTTTCGGTAGTGTTAACGGGTTAGCTAAGATGCAGCCAGAATTAGTAAGCCACAGACAGCAGTGGGCCTAATGAATTTGAAGCAGTGCCACTCCAAATATAAGGTTTTTGTAGATATGAGTTGTAAACTGTCAACTTATCAGTGTGCGGGGAGTGAGCTCTTCAGAAGAGCAGGGCATGCGTGTTGCATTACCAGCCTTTGGATTGTTTTGTTGACGAAAGCAGGTGAATACACTAGAAGTGCAGTTTCTTGCTGCTGGCTTTATCTGCCCACATCTCCCAATTCACGGCCTCACGTGTTAGCAGAAGTCCTGTTCATTAGCGGTTTAAGCTGTTATGCTGAGCTGTGAACTAGGATGATTAAGATCTTGTCATGTGCTCCCTTGTTTCAGAGGGTTGAAGGTTTGTCACTTAACCAGGAGGACAAGAAAATTTTGGACCATCTCTGCTACATTGACTAGAAAACATACAACTTCATCAGAACCTTTAAGCTGTATTTGACAATAACACTTGTGTTTTGCTTTTTTTTTGTTAACTTGTGAAAAAATGATTAGCTGGTAGTTCGATGCTATGCATATCTTAGATTAATATCATTAACATCACTTGTTTCCTGACATATAAACCCCAATACTTTTCTTCTTATCCACAGAACAATATGCTGGACTTCGTGTTTGCTGTTGATGATTCTGTGACCTGGCATATGATGAACCTGTTAAAGAACAGGAGTCATTATTCCTTCCTAAAAGTTTTTGGGCCAAAACAGATAAGTAGTATACAGACCTATGGAGCAGGGATTTACTACAATACTTTAGTGCCATGTAATGGTAAGGTAAGTACAGGTAGTTTGAGTAAATGAAGTCAAATATTTGTGTGTGAAGTATTGAAATGATTAGCTTAAAGCGGATTTCTGTGCAGGAAGCAGATTTTGTAGATTGTAACTGGTCCTTAACATGCGATATCTTTGATATGTCTCAAACTGTTTCACAAAGAGCATATTAATTAAAAAGCAAACAGAGCAGCTGCTCTTGCACTTTAAAAGTGCGAGCAATGTTTGGAATTTATAACTAAAGCGCTTCAGAAACTGAATTTATATTCCTTATTGCTTGCTGTCTGCCAGTTTTGGTGGTTGTGAAGTGTATCATGTGGGGAAAGAGAGTCTTAATTTTGGCAGTTGACCATGTAGTAGTATCAAAGTAGATTTTTACTGTTTGTTTGATATAAAATGCAAGTATTTAACATACTAAGTTGGAATTGGCATCTGTGTTGTTTAATGGCTAACATCCTGACCTGTGAAGCTTGGGTATAATTTTAGTTAAGTAGTACTTTCCAGCAAGTCCTCCTCCTGCCTCTATGCGTAGGCTGTGCTTGGTAAGGAGGAGTGCAGATAGGAGTCAGGGGAGGGAAATGCTCTATCTGTCTGTCTCGGTGTTGATTTTGAGTAACTGTTGCCATGTGCTAACAAAGTGTACGTAGGGAAAGCAAGTTCTTTTAAGAAAGATGGGAAATGAAATGAAGGACAGTCATGGAAAAATGCCGTGAGCATTACATACATAACGGAAGTTTCAGAGCACGCATGGTTGCAGTAACGTTGGGTGCATGTCAGAATTCTTCATAGAAGGTTGGAGTGGTAGATAAAGTATTCTGTTACATACTTCCTATTTTGTTTAAAGGCATCTATATGAGGAAAGAATTTGGGGTTTAAACCTTTTTCACTTTATGTAAAAAGGGATTTGGGATTTTATTTTAAGAACAGATGATCTTTGCTATGAAATTGTGTTCTTCTTGGCTCGTTATGCTCTTATCTCATGCTCTGATGGCTCAGTCTTATCACAGGCTGTGGTCCTTTGTTATCCAGAAGTTCTGGAGTTGGTTGCCTTGCTGTGGTGATAATCTTTGGAAACCCAGGAAGTGCAAATTGGTAACAAACAGTAGAAAGTTCATCTTTTTTCCAGTTATATAAAATGAACTGCAAAACCACAATTTGTTTTCTAACATCAAAGAGCAAAAGAAAAAGCTCCCTGATATGCACCCCACCCCTCAATAACAGTACACATACATGTCTAGGAGTTTTGTTTATTTTAGATGTCGGACAGACTATTTCTTGAGTGTTTTCAATATGATAAAGGATACTGTGGATTATTCCAACTACTGTAATGTTTGGCTGGCACAAAACTAATCATAACCTTTCCAAAGTCTTTTTATGAACAGTTGTGTTTTAATGTTCAGATCTCTTCAGTGTCAATGTCTCTCTAGACTAGGTTTCTTTGGGATTTAAAGTCTTTTGTTTTAGTGATTAATCCTGGGATGACTTTATTGTAACTTTGATTTTAGAAAGGTTCTTACAGGGTTCTGTGAATCTTCCCAGGTTTTTTTGGTTTTGGCTTTAGGTTTTTTTTTTTTTGAAGTTTGCATGTAAATAGGAAATAATTTTTTTTTTGCCTCCTGTGTTTATTAAAACACTAAAACATTTTAATATTATGCATCCAGTTTTTTATTGGAGGTGTGTGTTCCTTAGAATTAATGACAGTTAAGTAATTAAGTAGTAGGTTTCATATAGTGAAAATGATGCAAGTGTATGGTTTTTTCAAAAGCCTTTATTTTGCTTTTTTCCAGATGATAAAATATGGTGTAATTAGCACTGATACCCTGATTGATGATTTACTTCACTGGAAAACCCTCTATGTCGCTGGACGCCTACAAAAACCGGTAACTGTTAGTCTGTTCAGTTATCTGTCTTGAAATGCAGGAAATTACAGGGCTGGAAAATTATCAGTTGTAGTTTTAACTTTAACTGTTAAGGATCTATGCGTCAGTACTGAACAAAAAGATCTGCCCTGATTTAGGCGTCTAGTCCTAGAGGGGTAATCTGTCAGAAATGAAGTGAAATGTAGTCCTTAATGATATTCTGTGTTATGTGAAAAAAACCTAAAGGTAAGTATATTGATCACATTTTTCTGCCTGTAGTAAATCTTGAATAACTGCACTATATTAACTCAAAGTCCCTTTAATGTTAAATGTAGTATTTACCTTTTATAACAAATTATAGGAGTCACCAAAATTTAACACAGTTAAATAATGGACATCTTTAAAGATGAAAGCTACTTTGCTGTGGAGTTACTGTCTAGTTCATCGTATTGTTAAAGTATCTATAATTGACTGAACCATATGTTAAGCATGTCGGTTTTTCTCCTTGTTCGTGTCATAAAAAATATGAGGTCTTTACTTTCCCATGACTGTCTGATTCGGTGTGCTTTCAACAGATGGCAGCAGTGCTAAGTTGAAATTTCTTAAGAGGGGAGGAGGGAAGCAGGGTAGAACTCTGCTCAAGTTTTAGAACAGAAGTTAATTATGCTTTTGACTAAAAATTTAGGGTGAAAGTTTGAATAGATTCTCTCAGCGCTACTGGCTTTTCTCTAACCCAAGGATGTATTATAGCATGATACAGGTTAGGACAGCTGTTATCTTTGTAAAGGATGAAACTTAATACATTGAGAAAAATAACTGAAGGAAGAATTCTGAATTTCACATTTACAATTAATACTGAATGTTTATTTTCAGTATAACTGCCGTTTGCTGCTGCTTTGATTTTATTTTAGGATTTTTCATCTTGGTGTGTATAAATTGTGCTTCACATCTTTTGGTTAGATTCAATGGGGGGGCATACTTGCACAAGAAGGCAGAATTTGGTATTTTGTTTGGTTGCTAACAAGACAGTGGAGACACCAGTCCAGATTATTTTGATAAAGCTCCCAGGAATTTGCATTGAGTAAAGACTGCAGGACTTAAACTAGAATTAGTCTGAAAGATTACCTGGTGAATGTTTAAACTTTTTCTTCTGGTGGAATCTATAAAATCACTAACTAGGATTTTGAATGTTACACTGTGTTGAACTAAAATGACCAAATAATTTGTTTAGATCTGTTGTATGGGTTTCAAATGTCTGCTCGTTCTGGCTTTGCAACTGATTTGATGTTTTGATATGTAAGTTGTAAGCAGTAGTGATAGAAAGCTTTTTTTACCTCCTTAAAAGCGTACAGTAAGCTTCTTTTGGAGGGGATGCAGGCTTAGGTTTGTTTTCTTATACGCTATAATCTCTTACATACCATTTGCCATTTGTGCTAGTTCTGGACACAGCTGACTGAAGCCAAATTAATATTGTTTAACAGTTTGTTTGGGAATTTCCTCCTCACTCATACAGAGGAGGAAGAGCCCAGCGCTTTCTGGTGTTCCATTACAAAGCTGTCACTCTATGAGTGAAAGTTATCCAAGCTATTCTAGCACATGAGCTGAAACATTTGCTCTGGCTTGAAAATCTTGGCTTAATTTTCAGTGGAGGTTTTGTTCCTGTTGTAAACTGGTTGCCTTGACCAAGTAATCTTTCCAGAATGCTTGGCAGAATAGCTGGAGTTTGGAATTGCCATTTAGAAATGCTAACTTTTCTTCCCAGGCTTCTTTGTTTGTGTTAAAAGTTTATTGGCTTTTCGTCCTACATGAGATTTATAATGCTGATCAGCTAAATTCCCATTTAACTGTATTGAAAAATTGAATAAACTTAGTTGTAATTTCTCCATAATTGATAGGTTTCCTGGAAAAAAACAAATGTTGCTGTACCTAAAAAGTAAAATAAATAAGCACAAGTGACACATAATTGATTTTCAGAGGAAGAATATTTTAAAAGGCATCTGAAGTGTTACTGAATTTTTGTTAAACACAGGGTGCAAGTAACTGCTTTAGTGTAAGCAGCTGTATTTACTGTTGTCCTGGAGAATCTATTAAGAGGAGGAAGTGTTTAATAAATTGAAGTGAGGTGAGAAAGAGGAGTATGAATAGCGTATCTTGTACTTTTTGAAGGGATCTTGGGAGGTTTAGGTTTTTTATATTATAAAAATTCCCATGAAGGAGTGACAGAGCACTTTTTTTTTTTTTTTCCATTGTCCAAATCTGTAAAAACATTTTTTTGAAAGAGAATGGAAAAATCCT
The DNA here is from genome assembly GCA_013397275.1 of Burhinus bistriatus. Classification (NCBI taxonomy): domain Eukaryota; kingdom Metazoa; phylum Chordata; class Aves; order Charadriiformes; family Burhinidae; genus Burhinus; species Burhinus bistriatus. The sequence continues at coordinate 665,811 of VYXH01001410.1, read as the reverse complement.
CTTATCGTGATATTTAGCAGAGTGTGGATGTGGCTAAATGGCAAAATGCAATAGTGCTTTTGACTTCTCATTCTATAATTAAATTTTCTTTGTGTATTTTGTTTGTCTGTAAGTTTCTTTGTGTCCACATGCCTGCAGTTTCTTGTGTATGAATTTCCTAGCATGGAAGGTAGTACATTTCCTAGTTTAGACTGTTGTGATTACTGAGGCTCATGCTTATTTATGAAATTGAATATATCTCTCATTTAATATATTTAATAATTTTAAAGTCTCAACTGTACTGTTAGTTAACTGAATTTTCTGTGTACTGTAAAACCAGAATAAATTGGCTTCTTCTTTCCACCTTATGTGATATGGTACTGTGAATAGTTCTGATCATAAGTTCTCTGTACTTTGAAAAAGCCTTCTGTAACTTTGGTCTTCTTTCAGATTTACCTCAAGAATCAGCATTCAGCACTCTCATACCTCGGTGATAACTATTCCACTCTGTCTTCCTGGGAGATTTCTAGCTATCTGAACTGTTTAAAATTTGTTCGTAAATGGTATCACTACTGCAGTGTTTCATGCATTTAAATTTTGAAGCCTAGCATATTATTTCCCTTTGAAAAAAATCTGGTTTATGTTAGGGAGTATTTTTAGCAGAGGAGGAGATTATTCCTTTTACTTCGCTAAAGCAGGTCTGTGGTCTTCCATGAGGAGGAATAGCATGTCTGAGTTTCACATTTTAAAACGCTGTAACCGTGGTATTCTTAAAACATGTCCATAAATTGCTGTTATTTTCAGGGCTAGCCTAAAGCATAAGCAGTTTGCGTGACTGCATGGGGTGCCACAGTCTTCTCCCTTCTCTCTTTCCTAAGAGGTTCCCTGTAGCAGCAAGTTATGAAAGTACATATAAGTGAATTAGTTGATGAGATTTTAAATATCAGTTTATCCTCATAACCAGCCTTGTCTTGTTTATTGGATCTTATTTGAGCAAGTCTGCATGAATTCAGTAAACTTCTCCCATGGTTTTCAAGGAAATAAAATTTACTCTGGGCTCCCTTGGAGATAAATGTGTTTTATCATGGTCTTTCATTTTAATGCTAAAAAATACAAAGTAATTTGCAGGAGAAGTCAGGAGGAATTCTGGAATGTTCACTTGTACAGGGAACTCTTTATTTTTAAAATGAAAATCAAAGAAGGGAAAACATCTTTCAAAAATCCACCCTGAGCTAATTCCAGACTATCGTATAGATTTGATGTTAGGCAAACCCATGCTTTTGTGCAGAATCATTGAAACAAGCAGCCCATGTACGCTTGCATTCACCATCATATCAGAATGAGATATTATTCTAGTTTTATCCCCCTTAAAGATTTCACTGTAACTAAAAGTTATGTTTTGAATATAGTATTGGCCAGCCATGACATTGCTTTGTCAATGTCCTTTCTATAAGAAGAATTTTGTGTAGCAGATAAGTCTGATTCTCTTACTTCCTTTACTGAATCTGGGTTTGCTGTTTTTTGGTTTCTTTTTCTTCATTAATAGAGTATTTACATTCCTAAAGGAAAATATTTAATTGACAGTATACCTTGGCTGTTTCAGGCTATATTTGGGGGCAGAATTTCAAGTAATACTGCAACTCATTTGTGTGTGAATGGGCTTTTGGGGAGTAACATCACGTTGGATGCATTTGTTCGTAACTGCCAGTGGGTTTGCATTTCAAGGTATTCTAGAGTAAACAAATACTAAGAAACTGTCCTTTATAAGCAAGACAGTGTTGCTTACCCAGAACACTTGAAAAAAACAGAAACTCAAAACAGGCAGGTGTTCTTGGGAGCGTTGTTTCTGAAAGAGCATGGTTGGCCATCTTGTAAACCAGGCTGACCTCATCTGTCTGATGTTATATAATAATATGTTTCTATATTCAGTTCTTACTGAAGATCTGCTTTTTATTCCAGTATATTTCCATGTCCTAGGTGACTCCATTCTGTAGTTAGTTTTGAACAGTTTTAATGTTTCCTAAAAATAAACTTGTCTTTGTAGCACATAGAAGTGCTCGACTTCAGTATTCTGTTCTTCATGTATATGTGAAGTTCCCATTGAGTTCACGTGCTGCTCATACAAAGTGCGAAATAAAGCCTTGCTTCTTCTAGGAGGACAACTAATGTCTAAGAAACTGAAGCATATGATAGAGGAGTCCTCTATTAAAAAAAATAGAATGAAGATAAATAGGAAAACTTACTGCTTTTTCTGGTATTCCATTGTCTTTCAGTGTGACAGGGGTCTTTTTTTCTTACTGTATAATCACATATGAAGTATTTTTGTTGATGCATTCATATTTACCATTTTGATTAATCCTAAATTCATGAATATGGAAAGATAAGTTAATGGCTGTTGGTTATAGCAGTTCCGAACATCTTTGTAAAAATAGCCTTTTGTAGCAGGCTGTTAATTCTTAAAAAGATGTTCCCCTCTCCCACTGTGTAAACAAAAGGGGACGCTCTAGGCTTTATTGTACCATAGTAATAGGATCTAATCTTAATTAAATTCCTTACTTATTTTTCATGTTAGATTGAGTAACATTTCTAGCTCCATCTTCAGTGTCACTTTCCTGAAGTCTTGCTTCCGATGACTCTGCTTTTTCAGGTGAAAATACTGACACAGAATGAGAATAGCAAGCTGCAAGCTGCTCTTGTCAGCAATCTGAAGAGCGCAGTCACAGCCGCCTTTCTCATGTTACCAGAGAGTTTCTCTGAAGAAGACCTCTACATGCAGATTGCAGGACTCTCCTATTCTGGTTAGTATGTGGTGTCTAAAGTCTCTGAGGAGAAAAGTTGTAGTTGGAGCTGTTGTACCACAGTAGGAAGTGTAACGCAGAAGTGACCTGCTCTCTTGCTTTGGGCCTAAACTCTTGCATGCTGCAGTAACTGTATTTTACTGCTGCGTTACATAACGACTTGTAAAGACTAATTGTGCTTATTCATAGAAAATAGGTATAGGTACATAAGCAAAACTTCTTACACCTGCTTGATTTATTAACGGCTAAGTATGGATGATTGAATACGGTAAAATAATGCGGTTTTTTGTGTTTGTATGGATTGTATTTTGGTTTTAGTGGTTCAAAACCTTGGAAAAAAAATTTTCTTCCCACTCTTAGTGTAATGTGGATTCATCTAGTAGTCTGGCCCATGCTTTCTCTTACTTTTTGAGTGTGCTGTGTTTAAGGTTCTTGTTTAGCTAACTTAAAGATCCAGGTTATGATTCTTCAATGTACCTTTAACACTCACCACCTAGTTGGTATTTGTTGACTTTTTCTGATAAGAGAATTTCCTCCTTTCTTTAGTTATGAAATTGGTATAGAAAAAAATTTAAGAAATTACTCCAGATGACTCTTCAATACAAGATTTAATTCAGCATCACTCTTTAAACGTTGATATCCTTAATGAAATCACTGTGAACAAGTTTGGTTGGAGTTATACATTACACGGCACTTTCTTTACTCATAAAGAAATGCAAGTTTGGCTTTTTAAAAAAAGCGCAGGTAGGGTTTATTAGCCGCAGCTTGATTCTTCTGAGGAGTGTTATTGTTCTTTACGTAGTATTCCTCTGGTCAGTTCAGATTGCAATTTGTTCAGCTTTTTTTTAGCAGTTTTTTCTGAATCATTATCTATTTGAAAGCGACAGTAAAGTCAAGAGGGTCCTGACAGTGGGATGACTAAGGGTTGCTAACCAGGGATGTTGCTACAGGCCTGCATACCTGCCCACCTGAAACTTGTCCAGGAATGTCATTAGATTCTTGGTGGGCACTGGTGACTGAGATACTTTTTCATATATCCTTTGAAACAGTACAATTAACCAAAACTGTGGCAGATCAGTTACCATGCTGTAAGATGTTGAAATTGACTCCGCTGTGTGAACAAAGCTAAAGCAATAAGCCTTCCAGTTGGGAACATTCAAGAAAAAGGCTGTCAGTTATACGTTTGTGGGTATTTTACTTTGCTGCCATTTTATTAAGTCTTAAACTTCTCAGAGATTATACTAGTAGACACAATTGATTTTATGTGTTACTCTAATCAGTCTCCTTGGAGACTGCTGAAAAGAGTTGTTCATGCTTTAATTTGGAAAATGCTTATCCTTTTATTTTTTATGCGTTTTTTTGAAAGCAGTGAGTCAGTACCATTTATATGGGAAGTGCTTGTTTTGCAACATGGCATAAGTTGAAACAAATGCTAGCAGGTTGCCACCTTGCAACAACATTTATCTCCTGAATGTGAGAAGTGGGAAAATGAATTGATCCAGGATTTTTTTTTTGTTGATATGTGCTGCACTGGGCCTCTAACTCCTGGTTGGTAACCCTGGAAGCTACCAGGGTGGTACCCAATAGAGGTACATGAATACTGTATTACCAACTGACTCTCTTTTCACTTATTCTCTTTGAAACTTTTCAGTCAGGTATCATACAAGAAAGAGTAAAGGTCAGTAATGTAACACTGGATATTCTATTTTGCTGCCAAAAGAAGTTGCTTTTTGAAACAACTAACAAAATAGATGGCTAAGAGGAAAAGGTGATACTGTGATCTTACAATGACTGCCGTTAGCTGTACTTCAGGTACTGCCCTTAATTTGCATTGTCTCTGCACTTCATTTTCTTTCAATATTGGAAAATGGAAGGTTACTTGTTTCTAGATACAAAGTATTGGGTCTGGTCAATTTGTTAAGTAATCCGTTGAAACTGATCTACGGTTGCAAAGAATGTAGCTGCATTACTGACGCTTTTGAGTCTGAGCTTGACAGCTGGAACTTTTTTGTCACCCAAGTGAAAATGTGGACACACGGACTGATGACATTACAGCATATCAGAGGCCACATAACAATTCTGAATCTTACTTTCTGTCCTTGAAGGTATTTCAATAGTATTTTTTGACTATCGGAAGGTGAAGCTTATTGTGGATTATTGGTAGATTTGGAGAATAAAGTTTTAGATGGCAGCTTTGTACTATGTTGGTTTCTGTTACGTTCTCCTTTGAGTTTTCAGTTTTTTCCTAATTAATTAACTGTTTTTCTTTTCCTGACTAGGTGATTTCAGAATGGTAATAGGAGAAGACAGATCGAAAGTGCAGAACATAGTGAAACCTAATGTTCCTCATTTTCAGAAGCTGTACAGTAACATATTACAGGACTGCCCTCAAGTGGTATATAAGCACCATCTGGGAAGGCTAGAGGCAAGTGTTCTTCAAAATATTTTTAAAACAAGCAAGTGGAAGTGTTTTATCACATTGACACGAGGCAAGAATTATGCCATACACTGAGGCGAGCAGTTGTAGTCACTGTACTTGCTATTTGTTATGTTTCTGTTGTTTAGTTAATTCTGCAGCCAGAAGAGTTGCCTTAAATACCAGTCTCTGCATATGTGGTAACTACTGTTCATTTTCTTTGAGTATGGGCACAGAACTAGAGCACTAGCAAAGGAACAAGAGAAGATAATTTCAAAACGTGTTCTAATGACTACCATATGGAAACAACAGTCTAGGAAGTGATGAATAAACATATGGTTTGTGTTGAAAAGATTAGGCTGTAACTTAGAGGTGCAACTTTCTGCAATCAAAAACTGCATCTGACAAAAAAAACCCCTAGAGTGCTAGTTATGAAGATTGGTTGACTAAACCCAAATGAAATTCTGGCATTATCTTTAAATACCCATACTAAAACCATTTTTCCCTAGTATTTTGGGAACAGGTATCCAAAATGACTCGTATCTTGAATTCCATCTTTCTGGCATAAGGTGTAAGTGTATCATTGGAATTACAGGAGAGATGCCACAGTCAGGGGTCCAATAGCAATTTTTTGTCTTGTCGTATGCATGTCCGTATGTGAATATTCAAGTGTGTTACACATTTCAACATGAAGTTACAGATAGCATGGGGTTGTATCAGGGACATGGGTATCTCTTTATCCTCAAGTCACCCTGGTAGTTATTTCACGAATGCCTCCTTTTAGGATGTGTTTTTATTAGAAAGTAAAGTACAGATACAAGCAAGCTTGAGTACAGTCAACAATTTTGATGCAAACTTTGGAGTACATCATAGGCGAATCTGTATTATACTGCAGCTGTCTCCGTGTTTTCTTATCAATGTGCTTTTGAACAGTTTAGTGGAAGAAGTATTTGAATGAATTTTGAAAAGAATCAGTAATGCTTTCTCCAAGAAAATTGCTAGTTAGAATAATACTCCCTGTTGTGTTACCTTTAAACAAATCCTGGTAGCATACTACAAATATGTTGTTAGATAATAAATCTGTCCCTAATTCCATAATAGTCACCGAGGCTGTTGATTAAATGCCATCATTTTACTGTAGATTTTGAGCAAAGTGCTTTAATGCTTTATTCCTCACACCTTGGTCTGATTATTGGCAGTTATTCCCTAGACTGAAGAGCATAACTGCTGTCGGGAGTGCTGTTTATGGCAGAATAGAAACGCCTTCTCCAAGTATACATCTTCAGAGTTGCAGAGAAAATTCTTTCTTAAAAGATTCCTCAAAAACAATTGAAGGCAGACACTAGTTCTTATAGTTCTGGTTCAGACATGGATTCCTCCCACATAATGCCTTCTCATTGTCGGCTCCCTCTGTAGTCAGTGGGTGATTCATCTGGATATCATTTTCTCCCCATTGACTAAAGGGGTAACTAGACTCCTGTCTGATGTCTCCATGAACTGTCTAAAAAATTGTGTGGGAAGAATCGAGCTTTTCATATTTTCTTCTGGTTTTGGAGAGATCTGCTCCATTATGCATTTTTCAGTATTTGTGCTTACATTTTGTATAAATATGTACAGGCCTGCACGTTGGTGTCATTGTATTCAAAAAAGGGTCATTGAATTTCTGATTTGGATTGGAAAATGTGGAATGAATGTTTCTTTCAAATTACACAAACCAGATGTAGTTTGAGTTTAAAGCAGAGAAAATGTTTTTCAAACTAAACTTGAAATGTGTATGTGTATAGTTTGATTATATTCAGGCAGAAGAAACCCAGCTAAGTGGTCTTTTGGGAACTTTTTTTCTTTTTTTTTCCTTGTAGTGTACTTATGTTTCCAAAGGAAATTGGATAGAGCAGAAATGATACAGTTTCAATGAAAAGTTGCTTGCAGAGGCAGCAAGATCATGTGTGTACGTTAGTCTTCCCTTGGATGAAAATTAACGTCTTTGCGTCTTCAGGTTCGGAACTGAGATATTCCATTTCCCAGTGCTTAGGAAGTTTTCATTAGCATTGTCAATGACTTTTGCAAGTTAAATGGATCGTGTTCTTTGTGATATTTATCAGAGGTCAAAGATAGCCAAAAGACTTTCTTGTCTTCTTTGAAAAAGAGAACTTACTTTATTAACACTGAATGTTTTTACTGTGTTATTTTTTTATAACATTCAGATTGATAAAAGTCCAGAAGGTCAATTTACACAACTAATGGCTTTGCCAAGGACTCTGCAACAAAAGATAACTTCTCTGGTTGACCCTCCTGGAAAAAACAGAGATGTGGAAGAAATTTTACTGCAAGTTGCCCATGACCCTGACTGCGGATTTGTGGTGCATCAAGGTAGGCCTAGATAAGTGTCCATAATCTCCTTTAAGACATCATAGGTATACAGATTTATTGTACATGTATTTCTAGTTCAGAAGGATGATTTAGAGAGAAGGAAGAAGAAAACAAAGAGGTTAGTCTTGAGATACATACCTAAAAGCATGGCTTCGGATTTATTTGATTGCAAACAGGTTCTCTGAAATACTAGCAAACAGCATTCCTACTGATATAGAAAGGCATTTTGGTTTAGATTCTGAAAGAAGTAGTCTTTAGGAATTAGTGTGGCCTACTTAGACCATCTAACTCTGGGATGCGTACACCTTCACCATTTCATTGTCTGCGTAACGTCATCTAAATACTAAGCTAATGCAGCAGTTCAGTATCAAAACATTGGATAGATTGAGTCTTCTCAAGCCAAACAGTTTATACTCTTCGGAGAACAAATGAAAACCCCTCTTTCACTTCTGTGGCTGAAAGATTTTCCCAATTCAAGAGTCTGGGTAAAGGACAGGATGAGCCATTTGGTAATCCTACCAGACAAAGCTGATTTACTCAAGTTGAATTGCATTGTCCCTAGGTATTTTACTTAGCTCAATGTGATTTGTTCTCTTCACCTCTCCACACCTACCCCCTAAATTATTTTCTGGTGGAATATTGTATCCCTGCTACTTACTCATGGATTTCCCAAAGCTTTGTTCTTCATTACAGAAATAACTTTGAAAGAAGGATTTAAAAATAATACTTGGAATTGTATTTGACTTTCTGGTTTACGCAGAAGAGTAACTTCCAGTTTGGAAGACTGACTCTGGGACTGCTGCATTTCTACATTTTTAAGTATTTAGTAATGTCCAGTAGTTTTGTTCTGCACATATGAGTATGCTTTCATAACTATGTGTTAGAACATCTAAAACTTAGTACTTTTCAAAAACAGTTTTAATGTTTTTTACTATTGCCCTAATACCTAAGAACCACTGGACAATGAGAACTGAATGTGCCACAGTGCAAACTGGTAAACAAGCCTTATCTCCAAAAGCTGATAATTTAAAGAAGCCAGACAAACACTGCACAATATAGGCATCTCTACTTGATCAGAGAAGTGCAAAATCCCAATTTTGTATTGAAGTAAACAATGAGTATAATTTGTTCTGCTCTAGAAAGTTAATATGCCAGCATTTAAATGAAACAACTCTGAATGCTTTGTGACTAATCATCTTAGTAGAGAAATAATGGGAACACTAAATGAATTAATTTGATCAATTCCTACTGGTTGTTATCTGTTTTAATATTGATTTGGTTTGGGGTTTTTTGTATGTTATATATAAAATAATTTGAAATAACTTAGAGAATACCTTCAGTTAGTATGACAAAGCAGAACAGAAACAAACTTTCTTAGTTTAAGTGTATGCTTTACTTTCAGGCTGGCTTGATTCTATAACTGGAAAAATATTTAATTTTTTTGTGTATGTTCGAGGCTAAAAAAATCCCCACAAAACTGCTAAGATGGGTAACATCTGTGTGCTTTTCTATCTGCAGGCATTTCAGGAATTGTGAGATCTTCCAGTATAGTGCAGAGTGCTAAAACCATACTAACAGCTGGTAAGAATGTGTGTGATTTCTATCAACATAGGCCTTCTGATTTCACAAAGTAAAAATTATAGGGCCCCAAGACTGTCTTGTTACGAGAGTTTAAAGAATAAACTTTTTGGGTGTCTAATTGAAAGCCCCTGGAAAATAAAAGTAGTATTTAAAGCAGAAGCTTTATATAACTATTGAGAAATTGTAAAATGCCAAGAGGAATTGGAGTCATTTACATGACTCTTAGACAAAACCCCCCAACAACCCAGAAGTAACAAAAAACCCCTTCTGACTTCAATTTCATTTTATGCGTGGGCCAGATTTGGCTGATGTGCACTAGTTCTGCTCTTTTTGTATTAAAAAATAGGAAAAAATTAATTTATAATTCACCTTGACTTTCTACATGTGAGTAGATTCCTAAACGATCAGTGCATAGTATTGGTGTTTTACGTAGACTATAAGGTTATTTCATCATAAAATAAAGGAGGGAATGAGTTTTGAGGGAGAGAACTTCAACAGGATCAGATGTTTTTGTCAGGCTCGGAAGACAGGTGTGTATTTGAAGACATGTATTCCAAACTGAGTCTATACTTGGTGAGCATTGGATATTACTGTAACTCTTATACTTCAAAATTAATTACTTAGGAAAAGAGTTGAGTATTACAAAGTCAATGTGAGAGAAGATGTAGAATGGAAAAAAAATGGCTTGCTTGTGTAGAAACATGGGAAAACTAGGGATGCTTTTCAGCTATCAAAGTCTTCCTAACTGAATGAAAGTTATTACCAGTTACATAGCTGGAGCTTCATCCTGTTTTCTGAGTTCTGGAATAAATTTAATTTTAAGGTGATGTGATTTTTACATTTTAAAAAGTTGAAAGCACTGCAGCTCAATTTAAAAGAAAGACTTAAGACCTGAGCCTTCATTTACTTGAAGCTCTGTTCAGGAGACAGTCTTAATTCCTGCAAAGTGAAAAATCCTTGCTGCTTGCATGAAGTTGCTCGAATAATTTTCTGAACTCATTTACACCGATTGCTAATTTTTCCACAAAAGCAATTATATACAAACGATGCCATTACTGGTTTTAAAAGCAGCTGTATAGTTTCCTACTGAGCAATCTTTATCTAGACTTCTACAGCTGCCATTTGCTTCCCATTTAGTATTAAAGTTTGTGTCTCCACGTTGTATTTCCAGCCTCCTTGTAAAGAAACACAAATTGCAGTGTTCAGGACCGTTAGTGGTCTGCTGAGTAAAATAAGCAGGAACAGTTGTACTTTTTATATGCTTCTGTTAATAGTCTAGTTCTGTTAACTGGAAGAAGTCTGACAAAATTATTGCCTAAATTTGTTTAGTAGCTAGAGGAGACTAAGGACATAATACCATCTGAGAAAAGCAAATTTTTGTTTTACATGAGTTAGACATATTGCAGGTATTAGTTTCTGATGTAAGCTTTCCAACTAAATAGGTGACGTTTTTCTTGTAGGATTTGTTGTTCAAAATTACCTGTTAGTGGTCAAGACTTCTTGTATTGTAACATGCCTCTTTTAGCAGTATCAGCTTGTAACCTATCTGTTTCTAAATCCAGGGAGAGTAGATTTTTCTAAAGCAAAATATTTGGAGCGGAGGAGTCAAAGACAGCGGTATCATGTTGAATTCAGTGCTTGTGAAAGATAGCAGCCTGGCTGACCCATTGAGCAAAGCTGTTTGTGTGTAACTGCAAGAGCATGAATAAAAGTAGTTAGGCTTTGTCAGATTATTTATGCTCCCCTTCTGTCTGTTCTGATAGACAGGAAATCACCTGTGGGAATTGTTAGCTCCTTTTGTGTGTCATGCAGTGAATCACTTACAGCCTCTACGTCCTATATTACTAGGGCTTTTGGGGGGTCCTAAGGAATCTTTTAGTAGGACTTGTAATTTTTACCATGTTTTCTGTTTTGAGCGCCTGAAACTAGGTATTTGTGAAATGCCTTTTCTTTCCTTTGTCTCAATTGCTTTTTGGTTTATATATAGTGGATTTTTTTTTCCTTTAAAACAAACTCTAGTTGTCTTCTAACCAGCTGCTTACATAGAGTAACACTTATATCTAAAAACATCTATTTTCTATCAGTCTTTTAGTGTTGAAAATGCATTTTTTGCAGTTTGATTCAGATAGAGCAAAGCAATTGTGATTCTTTGCCTCAGACACATGCCAAATTTGAGCAGAGGCTTGGGAGAGTTTAATTGTCTCACTTTTAGCATAATTGCGTTTGTTTTATTTTAACTGTATTTATGCACTTCTGCCAGAATCTGGCCAAAACCACTAGCAACGGAATTTAGGATTGGTCTTTTGGGGTTACTTACAGATTATGTGCTGAGGGAAACGAGTTAGATTTGGAAGACGACTGTTTCTGGTGTTTCCTAACCTCTGAATGTTGTTTAAGGAACACAAAGCTTGCCTGTAGAGCTAACCTTCCTGAGCATTGCTGTGCAGGCCACCCTGGCTGGAGAAAGGGAGTCCTGCTGCTGCAGTTAGCATCAGGAGTGTGTCTGTAACGTGTGCCGCTGCATGTGAGGTGAGTGTTGCCTCACGTGCTAATGGAGGCATAGCCCTGCTTCCCGACGAGCACGTGTGTGGGCCTTACCGCAGCGCCATCAGTTTCACTCACTGAGGATGGACAGAAGCACAGAAATAGTATTTTTGTAATAAAAACCTACATTGTAGTGCACATGAAAGAAGAAATTAAATTTAACTGAGGGTGTGACCCGAGTATTTTTCAGATGCGATATTTGTGTGGTCTTCCCTGGAATTTAGGAGGTACGGGTTTCCATGGGTTTAGGGAGTGAGTTAGTAGAAGCCTTTTGCCTGTTTGTTTTTTTGGGTTTTGGTTGTTTTGTGTTTTTTTTTTTTTTAATATTTCTCTCCAAACAGTTATGATTGAGTTTATGTGAGATCTTGCTGTATCTAATGAAGATTTTCTCCCAATCACAGCTTCTTCATTTAAAAAACTCATCACTAGGGGACAGGCATTAATGCTGTTCACCTTGCTTTGCCGTTTCCTGGGGCTCTTATCAGCTAATTTTCATGTAGATACATACTGTACACAGACAAAACATTGTGGCTCCTATGTAGAAAGTATTTGCTTGACTCATGCATGAAATGTGTTTTACAGGAGTGTTGAGCTTTTGAATTTAATCCCTAAGGATGCTGTATTTCTTTCTTCTTTCTTTATCCAAATCTTGTCTAATGTTCTGTTCCCCTAATACCTATTTTCACACTTCCTAGTAGAGACTTTAGGAACAGTATTGTGGCTCTGTCCTTCTGCAGTGCTTATGGTAAGAATAGTAGCTAAAATAAGAGAATTATGAAAGAGATTCATGAAATCAGTGGCTCCATTAAATAAGCTGTGGCTATTTTTTCTTGCTGTTCCTGGTAACTATACAAGTACTTTTGTCTTGTTTCTGCTTGCAAAAGAATTAGTTTGCATAACAGGGCCATCATTCTTTTTGAAATGTAATGGAGGACACAAAATGATTTCCTTAGCTGATTGTTTTATCTTAACAACAACAACAAAAGTGAAATGCGTACTCTCTGGTCTGTATTGTGGTAGTCCAACGTATAGCATGTTTCTAAATTAAATGTTAAATCAGGAATAGCCATTGCTGAGATGGCATGCTGTGTATTAGCAGTATTGGCAAGGAGCACAAGCAAAATAAAGAATTTCAACCCATTTAAGAGAACTTTTTTCATTTTTCTCTGCCAATGTGGTTTTAAAGTTGAGCTCAAGCTCTATGTTTTTGTTTGTTTTTAAATGCCCTATTTAGTTTTTGAGAATGTGCCTATGTATTTCTTCGAGTCTGTGGTGAGATTGCCTTTCTGTTTCCCATTAGAGATGGCACCATCATTTGATTTATTTTCCCACATAGCCAGAGTCTGCGTGGTCTTTGGGAACTAACTCTGAAGTTCGTATATTTAGCTCCTCTGAAGGAGATGTCAATACTTCTTTAGCTTAGATTTCTTCCTTATATCTTCCTACAGGAATGCTGCAAGCCTTGAAAATTTCTTATAAATAAAAGATGTGAATTAAATCATCAGTTGAAGCAGTTGTTTGGGATACTTTCAAGTTAGCACAAATGCTTGTAGCTGCTCTGAATAACGCTTGTTTTCTTAGAATTAGGATATTAGTATACTATGTCTTAAAGAAATTTTTTTTTTCTAGCTATAAGAAACAGCTTTACATATAAAATATTCTGTAAATTTGTGATAACTGCTGTCTTCATCAGCTGCCTGAACAGATGTTGCATACCACTGCATTTCACTGTAAATATGTGTAAAAAATTTGCATGTGTCTGTGCATGACACACTAACAATATATAACTATTCACTTCCACATGACAGCTCTTCAGCAGCATGTGCATTAGTATTTCTTTTCAAAAGGAAATAAAGTATACTCCAGCCAGGCATACCTACTGGGAAACTTTGGGGGACCTATAATATAGCCAAATTACTATCTTACAACACTAACACTTCCAAAAAACGGAACATGGATCGTTAAGTAAATCCAGATACAACTTATGTTTACACTGAAATGTTGTGGTTTTGATTCTATGTGCATTAGGTCTTTGTTCTGTATCATATAGTGGAAAAATCTAAAGGGGAGGTGGAACCACCAAGTCATAGATTCAGACTTAAAGTAGAAAGACATTTTCATGTGGTCCAACTGCTTCAGATTCTGAGACTGAGCCATAATTACAACCATTAACTTTTACTACAGATGTGACTCATCACCCTGAGGGCTGCTTTCAGAAACCAGCTGTATGTATAAACCTGTATTTTGCTTTGTAGCATGATGTGCTGGGGCAGAAATGTAAGCATCTTGCATAAGGCTGTAGTGGGTGGAGTGCAGGAGAGTGCTCCCTGCAGGGGGAAAATACAGAGGAGAAAAATCCCTGTATGTTGAGATGCTGCAAGAGGCAGAATAGGTTGGCAAGCTGATAGAACAAGTTGACTTGAAGGCTGCAGTGCAAGTGCAGTTAATTACAGTCCTGCAGGGCTCTATCAGCTGTGTTACTGTTCATTCGCCACATGCTATACTGCGCTTTCAGAAATACACTGACTTCATTGGAGTGGCAGAACAACATCCATCCTGGCAGAGCAATTTCAGTATTGAAGGGGCTGTATCCTGGAAGTATAGCACCTAGGAGATTGGACAGGAATGTTCAAAGCCGTACAGTTACATAGTTTTAAGTTTGGAGATTGGAACCACTTCTCTTATTTATGTGCTATGCCTGAGTGCAGTCTGGCCTTGTTCTGCAACTGGAATTCTTACACTGTGTGCAACTTCAATGCAGATATGTGAGGCACTTCAGAATATACATGATTATTTACTTGTTATTTGAGATACTGCAAAGAAAAGCCCATTGTGACTCCATCAGTGTGCTTGCTTTTAGCAAAAACCTATTAGAGAAAAGTCTGAGCTTACATATGGGATGCACATGGTTTTGTAAGCTGAAAATGTATGTATAGATGATTCCGTACAAAACGTAAAGTTGAGTTTATTTAAATTGCAATTAGAGACACAGGAAGTGCAAAACTGATTACATATAGCATATTTGTTATGACAGGCTTTTTACTGTCCATCACATTCCTTCATAAATAGAGCATGCACTTTTCCTTACTACTGCATACTCATTTGACTTCTTATGACTCTAGACTGCTAATACTGAATGCATCTTTCACTTGAAGTATTTTATCTTCATTTGATTACGTTCTAAGATCTTTTCAAAATCAAACATTATCATACCCTTCCCCCCCCTTGCAAAAGTCCAATGCAACAGATGGCTAAACCTGAGTCTAAGTTGCTCATTTGTTCCAGAAGATCTTTCCTTGTGTTCTGGTGTGTCATACTGTGTGACTTTTAGCTAAATTGTTTCTGTGAAGTCTTGGTCAGTCTTGTCAGGCAAACAGTGTTCTATTAAATAAACATAAGAAAGATTGTAGTAAGTATAAGGTACCATATTTTTTAATCTGTGCATGCAAGTATCAAAATTAAAGCTTTTTGTGCAGCATTAAAAACTTGCCGTTTCAGTTTTGAATTTGTAAGGGTGTGATTAGACTGTGGTGTAATCTGGAAAGTCACTCTTTTTTTCATGTTGTTTTTTTTTGTTTTGTTTTGGGGTGGTTTTTTAATCAAAAAAAGCTGGAAGGAGGAAAAATAAGTAGCTCTGGCTAGGATCTCAGAACCCTGCTGAAATGCCAAGACTAACAATATTTTGTTTTTAAGTTTCCAAATAGTAGATGACTAAACCCAACAAAAGGCTGTGTCTTTTTTTACTCCAGTGTTGTAAGAGAAGGCTCATCTCTGGTAGAATTTTGGAAGGTGTTTAATTCTAAGGGTACACTTCACAAATTGTGTGGGAGTCATCCTCAGTCGCTTTGTATCTAAAACTTGTAAAAGCTTGGAAGCCATGACTGCTGCAAAACCCTTCTGTATCTATATGAAAATTGAGAAATGCCTTTCTTCGTTGTAGGCCTAGCATAATGGTATGGTATTTACCAAAGTGGGCTACTGCAGGGTGATGCTAGAGTATGACAGCTATTCCGGCTTCATATGAGGTTTATTATAAACGAGTGACGGGTTACTCTGAAGCAAAATTGGTCCAGACAACATCGCTGTCATAGGGTATTCACACCAGTGTCCGTGGTATACTTCTGATATTGGCAGTTTTGCCATACTACAGCTGTTTGTCATCCTCTTGTTATTTTTGCTTCTTTCAGTTCACCTGGGTATATTCTTATTAATCTGGTTTTCCACACCCATCATCGTTTCAGTATTATGGGGAGATCCCACCTGGAATACCGTGTCCAGCTCTGGGGCCCCCAACATAAGAAGGACATGGACCTGTTGGAGCGGGTCTAGAGGAGGCCACAAAGATGATCAGAGGGCTGGAGCACCTCTGCTATAAAGGCAGGCTGAGAGAGTTGGGGTTGTTCAGCCTGGAGAAGAGAAGGCTCCAGGGAGACCTTAGAGCAGCCTTCCAGTATCTGAAAGGGGCCTACAAGAACAATGGAGAGGGGCTTCTTACAAGGGCATGTAGTGATAGGACAAGGGGTAATGGCTTCAAGCTGGAAGAGGGGAGATTTAGACTAGATACGAGGAAGAAATTTTTCACTCTGAGGGTGGTGAGGCAGTGGCACAGGTTGCCCAGGGAAGCTGTGGCTGCCCCATCCCTGGAAGTGTTCAAGGCCAGGTTGGATGGGGCTTTGAGCAACCAGGTCTAGTGGGAGGTGTCCTTGCCCATGGCAGGGGGGTTTGGAACTAGGTGATCTTTAAGGTCCCTTCCAACCTAAACCATTTTATGATTATCTTTTTTCCCTAAGGACACAGATGTCATTTCATTATGCAATTCGAGCAGTTTTATTGTCTTGCAGATGTGCTGTTCTCTCAGGAAATGGTAGCTGCCATCAGTTTGGATGAGACAATAACAAAATATTCAAGGAGGTTATAATGTACTTTATAACTTGTTGAAACCAGAACAGATTTCCACCTTGGCTGTCAGCAGCACATTTCCTATGGAAGGAAACAATTCTCCGTTTTCATGCTTAATTCACAAGCCTTTGCATAGCAATGCTCTGGTTATGTTTGTCCTGGAAAGCTGCTGGTGGCCTGCAGTGTTTGATTACATTTAATCAAGATGGGCTTCTCAAGTCTAAGTGTGTAGAATCGGTCTACAAGAAGGCAACCAAGTGCCTGATGTATAGCATCACACGAGGGTAACTAAAATCTGATTAGCAGAAGGAATTGGTGAAGTAGGATTTGGAAGTATAAAGCTTGTTGTCTTCTAGTCGCACAGAGTTTGCTTGTCTTGCTTGAGCAGACTGGTTTTTTGTGCTGGTTCACCCCTCTCTCTCTCCTTCCCCTTTATCCCTTCAGTTAAATTTTGGCTGCATGGCTTTGGGCATAGCTATGGTTCTTGATGATTTGGCCTCATCTAATCTACAGAATCTGGTAGCAGGCTCCTGTCTCAAGAGCCGAAATGCTTCAACAACTGGATTCTTCTCACAGGTGTGGCCAGCTAATTAACCTGCACGCCCACAGCCTGGATTTCTCTAAAGAGTCCTGCTGGAGTGTCCTGCTGTCTGTCAGGTTGCTGGTGTCCATTACCAGGCGAGAGTACAATCTTACTCGGTTGGACACGCTACCTAGCAGTAGATCAGGGAGGGCTTGAAAAGCATATCATGTATTGGTTTGGTGAGGGTCTGCAGTAGACACAGATGGTTTAAAAGCCTTCCTATATTTAGCATTTAGGAAAAATGATGTAAATTAGAAATTTCCCTCTGTACTAGTTAGGAATTTTATCATGAATCTCTGTTTGGTACACCTTGGTCATTGTCTATACGGGCTTGTATGCAATGTTGTCAGGCCTTCAGCATGCTTTGATACTATTAAAAGTATCTTTTTGTGTCATTATTACTGTGTTATGAGTGTGACAAGAAGCTTATTTGCATGTCTGCTTGATGGATTAGGTTATTGTTCTTCCAGGGAAATATTTTACTTAATGTAGTAAGAACCTAGTATTTGAGTTAGCCTTCCCAAATGTTGATATTTTCTGGGTTTTATGTCTTTTTTTTTTTT
>VYXH01001410.1:632686-648027 GCA_013397275.1 Burhinus bistriatus | reverse complement strand
AATTTTTATATTTTTTGGGTTTTTTTTTTTTTTTTTTTTTTTTTTTTTTTTGTTTTTAGGGGCGAAGAAATCTGTAACTTACAGTATGAAGAAATTATATAAAATGACAAAAGGATGGTTAAGGAAGACATCTTGAGTCTTGACATACTGTGTATGGGTAAATAAATGGTACTTTTTCTCTAAATATTTTGCAGATGTTGCTTTTCCTACTTGAGGAGATTAAAGTGCATTTAAGAAGTCTATTCTAATAATTTACATGCCCAATTTTACTACTAAAATAGAAACTTTTGTTAATGAGGGAAGGCACGATGGTAATAGGGGAAAGGAATTGTGCTGTGTAAATACTGAAGTGAATTTTCCTGTGTACTATAGCTTGGATTTTCAGAAACCCTAAGTAAAAAGGATTGGTTATACATACGAGTTAAAAACCAAAGCCACTGATTTTCTATGTATTGCTAGCTTTATTTTTCCAAAATACCGCCAGGGTCTTTCAAGATATTCACTGTCCCAATTTTTGTTCTCTCGGGGACTTACAGAACTGGAGAGTCCCTTGAGTTTTAAGTAGATATGAAACTGTCCTCTTGAAATACGTTATTTCTGCACTTAAAAGTTCATTTTTAGAATTCTTCTGAGGATGCTTACTGGGTGCTTCTGCAGGGTGGACTTCACGAAAAGTGAATTTTTTCTCAGACGTGTGACATTCTGAATCCAAAAACTTCGACAGTGACTTTCAGTCTGGGAAAGACTGTTTGAAATGAGAAGCTTGTCAGGTTTCAGATCCTTTAATAAAAATTATATGTTCCTTTCATGAGACCGAGATGACAACTACCAGCCTCATAGCTAAGCACTGTCAGAAGTTTCACAGTTGGAAGGAACGTCATACTTTCACTGACCTTCAGGACCTACTCGTGCAGATTTATGAAATGTGTGTTGTTTGGCAGAAGATTCTAAGTGCTTTAAAGTTGGGAATTCTCTGAACAAAAGTAGCCATTGTTTGATTCTTTGATTATTACTTTTTTCCTGCAAATAGTGTCCACAAAGATAAAACTTGTCCTCCCTTGCTTAATTAAATCAGCTAAAGAAAATTGGACTTTTACGTAACATTACATTAATCATGCTGTTAAAGAATGGATATTTCTGATGGTATTCATGTGTGACACAATGAACTGGGAGCATCTGTTGTAAATAGAATATTTTTCGCCCTGAGTCAGGTGGGTTTGCTAATTTTGGATGTTTTTCTTAATAGACATAAATTGAGAGAACACTTGATTTTATTTGTGAGAGTGTCAATGATAAAAATAATTTAAAGGTTAAAAAATGGAAATAAAATGTGTCATTCCTGATTAGCATGTTGTTTTTTTTTTTCCCTGTGTATTACGCGATCAGTAGGGCCATCTCTCAAGCTACATTTGATTTAGTGATGTCACTTTAAAAAAAATATTATTGGAATGAAATTGGCTGCTAATTATTTCCAGGGAGCAGTGCAAAGCATAAATTTAAGAATGAAGACAGAAAATATATTATTGTATGTAATATGACTCATTCAGGCTTACTTTAGTCACAGGGGAACTTTTAAATGTTGATCATTTTAAAACATTTGAGTTTAAAGTGACAAAATTTGAAACCAGAATCTGGAAATAAATGTGTCCCTTTTTTTATTTTCTTGGAAAACAGTATTACTGTGAAATAGTAACTTTCTAAGGACATAGGCAGATTCCTAACACTTTGCATTATCCATTGGTGATAGATCTAGAATTTGTAAGAAATATCCCCTGAAATGTCCCTTTTCTGATATTAGGAGGCTGACTATCCATTTCATGGTGGCGTATTCTGCAAAAGAAGTGACTTAAGCTAGAGAATGTTTGTACATATGGTACTAGCATTCTCTGTTCCTATTAGTAAGAGGCCAAAGTCCCTAATTTGAAAAGTTTATAATACAAAGAAACAGAGCTAGGGAATTTAAGCCACTGCTTAAATTAAATTAACGTTGGGTTGTGGATGGATTATTTGTTTGCATGAAGAGGTTCCTTTCTGGATAATCTAGAAGTCTTTTATACAAAATATACCCTATCTACCTTAAAATTAACTTCATGTGTAGTGAAGACTTGAAATAGCCATACAATTTTTTACATTTCAGCATAAGCTGTAGTAAAAGCAAATCTGAAATCAGATGTTGACTTACTTAGGTATGCTCGGTGGAAAATTCTTAAGAACAGAGAATACTGGCCCCAGTGGTAGAAGCAGACACCAACAGATACAAGGCTTTTGGACAAATGAACAGCACAAGAAAAGATTCAGGATGGAGTCATGACGTTTTGAATGAAATCGTTACCAGGTAAGAAGTGCAGTGCTGGCAGAACAGCCTGGTTTAGTCATCTAATGAGGTGACAACTTTTATTTTTTGTCCTGAATGAAGTACACTGTAGGGGAAACTGCATATGGGCAGGAGTATGGACGAAAGACTGATTTTTACACCAGCAATTTGGTGTTAGCAAATTTTTAGTAGGGTCCGCTGTATTATCTGGAGGGGTAAAAAAAAAAAAAAAAAAATAAAAATCCTCATCTGTGAAAGTCTTAGGCTAAAAAAAAAAAATTGGAAACTGAAATTGATAGCACATAATATATGAACTCCTTGTAGGAAACGGGACAATTTCAAAAATAACCCTCTGCATGAATAGTTAGCAGAATGATTGGGGTTGGACTAGATGATCTCCAGAGGTCCCTTCCAACCCCTGTGATTCTGTGATTCCTTGACTTATTTATTTATTTATTTTTACTGTAACTGAATTTTATAGGTTCTGGGCTTTCTTTTGTAATTGTGTTTGTTTTCTTTTAAGGCTGGGAAAGGGCCTAAGTGAGCCTTAGCTCCTTCTAAAGGAGAGGATGCTCACTAGTGGTAAGGATTTGTCCTTGACAAATTCAGTGAGATCACTCTTAGTGAAATTATACTTTTTCTGTGTGTGTGTGAATTCTGTTCCTGTAGTCAACTTTTGAAAAATGAAAACTGTAAGCAGAAAAATATAGTTGTTTTTATGGTTTTTAAAAAATGCCAGTTGCTGCATACTGGAATGTGAGAAAGCTCTTCCATGCACTGAATACATTACCAGATAATTAAATCTAACAGCTAAAATGTTATTCCAGATTTTGCCTCATTTATCTCATCTTTCCATCTGTAAATGAAAATGTAACTGTTGCATTTTTGTAATTCCCATAATTCCCTCAAGGATGCAGGCTTTCCTAGGTGCTGTATAGAAATGTACAAGCTGAAAGGAAAAAAAAAAGGGACATCTGTGGTGCACAGATGGAGCAAAAACTTATTCACAGAATAAGCAATATGACCAAATAAAAAAAAAAAAAAAGCAGGCAGTGGCAAAACTAGACACTCTTACCTTTTAAGGACCTCATTCCTTCCTCCTGTGATAGTGCAGTTAAGTGAAATTTCACCTCATGAGCCATACTGGGAAGTAATATCATTGAACAATACCATTCTGACCAACCTGTACTTTGTTTTTTGGGGGTTATTTTTGTGTTTGTTTTTTGTTTTTTAACACGAAAAAGTGAGGATGGGGCTTTTTAAACCTGATTAAAAAACAGCACCACAGGATGTGAAACCACTGGCTTATAAATTGTAACTGCTTCAAGCACTGGTTGAGAGAGCTCATGTGTCATAAGATTGCCCGACATCTGGTTGAGAATT
This sequence comes from Burhinus bistriatus, assembly GCA_013397275.1. Taxonomy (NCBI): domain Eukaryota; kingdom Metazoa; phylum Chordata; class Aves; order Charadriiformes; family Burhinidae; genus Burhinus; species Burhinus bistriatus. The sequence continues at coordinate 644,330 of VYXH01001410.1, read as the reverse complement.
CTAACTAGCAGAGCATTTAATCACATGCCTGACTTAAAATGCAAACATTACTACTGTTGTTGAGTAAGTATGTGATTCCTTTTTGAGACTAATGGAAACATATAGCTCGGGCTTGAATCTACAGACATAAAAAAAAATTTTAAAAATCTATGTGATGTCTCAGTACAGTTGGACATAGCTGAACCCCTCCTGGGATATGGCTGCAGTGTAAATGAAGGCTGGATTCTAAAAGCTCGTTCCCTTTGATGGTTTTTAATTGTTACCCTGAGGTTGCAGCTGTTTTCCCTTGTATTGAGAGAGGGTACTTGGGAGATGTGTGTGTACCAGAACTTTAAATAGAATATCCTATGAGGATATCTTGCATCCTAAGAGGCTCAGTGTTTCTCCTTCGCTGCAGTTCCTCACTGCTGCTAAGTTTGGGGACAAGCAGCAGTTAGATCTAGAATTTTTTAAATGATGAAATGCAGTTGTAACTCTAGGGAAGCATGTAAAAGAGCAGCTTTCTTTTAAAAGCCATTAGCAATACAGTTAATGTTCTGAACATTAAAGTAAGACACATTTAGAAGTGGTTTTGGTGTTTCAGAAGGTGCTTGCTACTGAAATGATAGTTCGAAACATTAGAATTCAATTGCAGGTCAATCTGATGTGTGAGAATGAGTTGGCCTCAGCTCCTGTCATGAAACAGCTATCTTCGTTCTGAACCTTGCTAGCTAAGCAAGGGCATTTATTCAAGAAATAATGTACTCATAGAAAAAACAGGAATGTACTGCTTGCTGTTTAGCAGCTAATTAAACATTTTTATGTGCAGCAGATGCTGTATGGCGTCTCCCAACCTTTAAACCGTTTGTCACACTGCCAGTGGATTGGTCTTTCCCTTTACAGGTGTTACTTTACTGCAGAGTTTGGCTGTAATGTGAACTGGCCATGTTTGTCTTACGTGGCTGAAATACCCATTGCATATCTTGATTTGGCTTTATGAACTTTCTTTGTGTATAGCAATATAATGGGTCATTTCTTGCTCTTTGGAGAGAGTTTTGCAAATCCCAGTTTAATAGTTCCTAGTTTAGTCCATCTGTTGGTACATTGCCAGTATTCAAGTCTGTGCAGTAAATCTTTGTGAGACGTAAGAAAGCCCTTCCTCATCATCCATATAGGCTGAAATCTTAAACTGTATTCTGTTCTGTAAATCATTTATCTCTGTGCTTTTTAAAAAGTGGCCTACCTTTCCCCTTGAGGCCATTGGTCTTGAATGTATTTATTTTTTTGGCAGAGAGCCATGAATGAATCATAGCCTAGAGCAGCTTACAGTCTGAACTCCTCTCTATTGTTAATATAAAATACTTCATGCAGTTGTTACAATGTTTTGCTATGTAAAACTTTTAAGAGAAGAGAGATTGATTTCAGACTTGTTAGTTGCTTTTGAAGTTCCTCAGCAGTATGTGGAAATGATTTCTTATGGTCGTACAGCTGTAATCCACTAAAATAACTAGTGATTGTTGCACGGGAAGTTCGTACATGGGAATATGTTACTAACTCTTTGTTGTAATGAGGTGTGTCTGTTCTTTCATGAAAAATAGTCACATTAGCTTTTCATTCCGTTTGTAACTTTCCTGTTTATACCTTCCTGCTCCATTTCCATACTGCTATATTGGTTTATTGTTTCTCTTCTTGACTTAATTCTCAAGACTTTCATTCTGTTCTTCTTTCTGGTTTGGCCGTTCCACCATGGATATTGTTTCATGCTCCATCCCCTTTTTTCCTGTGTAACAGTGCTTTCATTAAAGGCAACCAGGCAGATGATTTATTTCTTGATGTCTTAAAAGGCTTCTTTGTAATGAAGAGCCTGGACCCCATCAAACTACTAAGAATTTCCATAGGTGAGTCAGCAGCATGGGCCTCACTGGCTCTGAGACCGACAGTGCCAGTGAAGTGTGTAACTCTGTCTTATACTTCAGAGGGAATAAACTAGATGACACAGGATGAATGGGAAATCAAAACTTGACTGGGTACATAACCATAGATTCTGGTTTCCCCCTTCTCTTTACAGTCTTTAATCTCAGTATTGTGTCCCTTTATTAACTTGCCTACTGTTGTGAACAACCCGTTTGGCTAGCAGTATGATGCCTGGCTGCTCCTAAACTTAAGATCTGGGGAGTGCATAAAACTGTACCACCCAGGATGCTGACTTTCTCCATCAGCGTGTGTAAGATGTGTTCTCTGTCGCTTGCTCATTTCCCCTTTTTCCAGGTATTTGAGTAGTGAGTTCCTCCAGGTGGCTGGCTATATGACCCTTCAAATATAGGCTATATTGAATACACCTGACTTTATTTCAACTGCAGAGACTGTATTTCTCACCTGTGCTTCACTGGGGTTTCTCTTCAGATTTGGTTGACCTCCAATGTCAGTGAATTTGACTAACAGATGGAGAGTAACAGCTGCAACCTTATCATAAACAAGGTGCCTCTAGGTAGCATACAGCTGAACAAGTGTGATTCCTTTCTGTTAAGAAAGCTGGATTTCATAGTATCCCATAGCTTCCTGATGTTTGCAATGACCATTGTTGCCAAATTGGGAAGATAAAGATGGGTACGGAGGCCAGTATTCCTGAGTGGCTTAGGGAACTGAACTGTAAGGTCCCCATGTTCTTTAAATTGATTGAGGGGAGGTAATGCCAGAGCCTGTTCTGGCTTGGGAAGCTTTAGAATAAACATAGCACTTGGTGAGTGTCCAGTAGAGGGGGATCCAAGCAGGGTTGTGACTCATGCCTTTTCCCAGCAATTAATTTAAAAATAGAATTGAAATTGTAATATGCTTTGAAGGTCAGAATGTCAGGTCAGTGTGTGTCTGATAGTTTTTCATGGGTAAGGTGTTCACAGAGGACAAAGCATTCTTCATTTTCAAATTCATTTCTACTGGCCATATATTCTGAATGTGTAGAAAATGAATTTTCTTTGTATTATCTACTGCAGGAAAAAGAGATGTTACCTTTGTATAGCTGTTTTCTTGTATATTTTTTAAGTGAATAGCTGCTCTGTCACTTTTGATACTGTGGTTTCATAAAATTTTGCAGTGACCTTATTTACCTGTTTTTCTAGATAAAAATCTACAGCACAGTTGCTAACTGATCCTGAACTTAATGACTGCTTTAGGGAGAGGCTGTAATCATTTTAATCCTGCATGTTTTAACTTCTTACTCAGACTTGTTAAATCAGAAATGTTAAGAAATGGATTAAGTTTTAGAACATGAACAGGAAGTTTCAGACTACACAGTCTGAAATTATTCATAAAAACTCCAAATATTTCAGTTACATCTTTAAGTATAAGAACTTAAATGTCATTTTTGCCTTCAGAAGCCAGCGTTCTGCCAAAACCTTTTCATTAATGGTGGATGGCTATTTTGACAGTTACGCATGTTTTCTCCTGAGAAAATGAAGGTCATGCAGCAGCAAAGACCAATAGTCTGATCTGACTGAAATTTCATGCAAGTATAATGCCTACAGAGGGTTCTTCCTGGTTTTAAATTTGAACAGAATTTGATTCTTAGGAGTTTGCAACCATAAAAAAAGAAAAAAGTCATAACACACTGTCCTTTGGTTCCTTCACTTGCCTTTGTTGTACTATGAGACCTTCTTTGAAAGACTTGAGCCTGATGGTTAAGGTATCTCCCCTACTCAATTAAACAAGCTAAGTAAATAGTTTAGTTAAATATCTCATTTTGGCTTTATTGAATTAATTTGTATTGCTTCTTTTACATGGAATCTATCTAGGTCTATTGTATACTTGGTAAATTTGAGAGGTTGTGTTCCCACACAGTGGATTGTTTTTTTAATCTCTGCCTCCTGCAAAAGTTTCTCCAAACCTCCTATTTTAAAATTAGTAGTGAAGCATGAGAAGTGGGCATTCAGTGTTGGGGGTTTTTTGGTTTTGTTTGTGGTTTTAGTTTTTTTCTTTTAATGTTGCCATCCTCAAGTTGTCTTGCTCTTATGCAGTGATGAAATGTCTGGCTCACTCCCTATACAAGACAGTAGTGAGAGCCAAGAAGTTAGTAGCTTCTTAGAATGCTTCAAGAAGTGATGTAGGAGAGAGGGAAGAGCTGATACAAAGCAGCCTACCAGTGTCTGTCTCATGTTGCTGTCACAGTGCTTTGCATGACAGTCTGGGGCAAGGCTTTTTAAAACCAAATTATTTTCAAAACAAAATCTAGCCAATCTCTTTTTTTTTTTTCTTTTTAAAATTTTTTTTATTTCTTCATTGCCTCCCAAGTCTGGTATTAGGACATACATCCTAGATGATGAGATTGTGCACATTCTGCACACTCATGGCTAACTCTGACCCTGCATCCTTGGTTTAGAAAATTGCCAAGTAGAAGACTGAGTCAGTAGCAGTTTGACAGTTTGAAGGTGAGTTTGTACGGACAACAGCAGATGATGAAACTACATCACTGTGCTTTAAATTCTTATGACATTTTAAAGTGAATTATATTTAAAGGTTGTACTTGCATAGGTACTTTTAAAGTAAAGTATCTGTTTTCTTCTGCTTTACTTTTTGTTGTTTAAAGAATGCATCTCCTCTGTTCCTTGTCTAGTTTATTTGTGACTAATTTCAGCAGGATTCTCTTTCCAATATAAAAATGAAAACGAGTCTGCTACTTGTATTAAAAACAACAAGAAAACCCCACCCTAGAACACCAAACCCTTCTACCCCCCTGAGTTCATGATTAAAATGATCTTATTGCTGTCTGATGTTCCACTTGCATTAGCACAGCTGCCCGAGCGGTGCCTTCCAGCCCTGTCCCTGACTCTGATAAACCCAGGGACTGCTGGTAGCAAGGCTGGGCTGGGCTGAAATCACAGTGATAGGGGCACATCTGGAAACCTGACAAGAAAGCCCACTTGTTCTGGTGAGGTAAATGGCCTTAGTCTAGAATTTGCTAGTAAGTGAGAATTTAAAGTCCTCAGTAATTACCAAGATCAGGCTGTAAGAGCTATAAAGTTGGCACATAGTATTAAAGTTGGTGTGGGTATTCTCATCCAACAGATGTGGCTCAACTTGATTCTTCCAGTGTGATTCCCTGATGCATCTTCAAGCTGACAGATGAGGATATTCAAAAGAGCTTTAGGCAGTCTTTTGGTGTCCGGTTCCTTTAGGCAGGCATGTTACTTTTGTCCAGCGACCTACTGCTGGTGTCTTTGGTTCAGAAGAAATTCTGGTGGCTAAATAACCTTTATAACTTTTTCTTACAGCCTTGAAATGTATATAAATTATGTAGCTTACAATGAATTAGGACGTGAACTCTTAAAACAATTTCACATCTAATCGTGAACTGCAACGTGTTCATGATTTTAGTGATCCCAGTTGCACTAAAGTTTCTCTTGTCCTGTGTGAAAGTTTGGATACAAATGTAATAGGGAATTAAATCTATTATATGAATGTGTACTGCACAAGAGGGGCAGAATCAGAAAATAAGTGTATAATAAATAGGTTACTCTGAATATTTACCTACATCTGTGTATCGCTGATTGTGCTGACCTTTCTTTTACACTGTTTGCCACTCAGAGTTTTGCTGTGAACCAGTTGTGGTCATTTTATTGGTGTTTAACAGAACTTTAATAAATTAAAACCAGTGGGTTATGGCCAAAGGGTGCTTTTAATTTGTTAAACTGACACTCTTTTTTTTTTTTTTTTTTTTTTTTTTTTTTGCTCAGCTATCATGTCTGCCTTCATCTTATGGGAACCTCCATAGGGTGGAATCTTCCTCTTCTCTAGAACAAAGCAAGCAAAAAGTACCTGTGGTTAAATGTTCTGAAAGAACAGAGTTAGTGGTGTTCATATTTCTGTTTGACTCTGAAAGTATCTCATTGTTTGCTGAAGATTATGCTGCTGTTATGACCCTGCTCCAACTGAAATTATACTGTCTCTTTTAATCTTCCTTTGGATGATGGGGCAGGCAATTATGAAGAGGGCAAGCTTTGTCTTGAAGCAGGTAATAAATAACCATCTCCATCGACTTACAGTTTGGATCAACTTGTCTGTCTGGAATTACTGCAATTTAGCACATTATGGTCTAATGAAATAATAAACTATCTTCAAAAAAATTTAAAGTGTCTTTTTAAATCTTAGGTGCTACAGTGTTTTGAATTTGGGTGTGTTTTTTATATAAAGTAGCTTTGAGGTGCAGCGCAAATGAATCTAGATTTTTGCAGGGAAAAGTTTTAGATTTAGAGTTTAGCAGTGTTAACATTGAAGAAAAGATGTTTGCTTGTGAGGCTATGTAATTTGTTTTTGATAAAATGTATTTTGAAATACGATTTTAAAAGCTGCTGTCATTTGGTGTAAAATTAACCTATTTTATTATAAGATGTGGATAGATGGAGGTATGCATTGTAATTGTATTGACAGATATTGTGAAGGAATGACATACCTTATTAAGCCTGGGACATACAGCGGTGCTTTGTGATAGCTTTGGAAGAAAGCGTTTGCTTTTGGCACAAACCTAATCATCTTTGTGCAGAGCTTAGTATATCTTGGGTTTCTCTTCAGACTGAAGGTAACTTCAGGCGTTCCTGTCCGTTGTAACAGAAGTACCTGTATTGCTGCTGTTTGAAAAACAAAAGTGAGATTGCAGCAAGAAATTGGAAGAAGTCAGATAAATTCCACTTTTCCATGCAGTGTATGCCAGCTGGCAAATCACTTCCTTAGATGGGCACCTGAAGAAAAAAGAACCGTCTCTTTGTAGCTTTACACTTGTGTTGTTGACTGAAGCAACACACATGTGCCCCCTGCTGCTAGTCTTACAAGCTGAAATCACTTGAAAATAGTTTAACAAAAGAGGTTTGAGTCCCTTTCCGCACTGAGTATCCATGTCTTGTTAACACTGAAGTCTTTCACGGTAGTAAGGCGTGTTGCTGCTGTGGCCCACATGTAGGGAGATACTTGCCCAAGGCATTTTTAACCAACTGTTGTTATAGTGGAATTGTTTTATTTTCTTAGTGGGTCATGGAACAGATGTCAGGCTTAATTTCAATAATAATTACAAGATTAATGGTTGAGTAGGGTCTGTAGAACTAGGTCATAAGATCTCCCTATAGACTGCAACTGCACTTGATATAATACCTTTCTTTTCCGCTCTGCTTTTCCCTCCTCTATATTTAAAAATAAAAAATAATTAAAAAAAAAAAAAATCTTAAGCCAACTTGTGAAACAGTGGTAACTGTTCAAAGAAATTTCTCAAAATGTACTCACAAATGACCTAGCAGCTTTTGTTGCTCGTGAGATTTTGGTGTCTTTCTGTGAAACTGTGCTAACGCATTGTTCTAAAGCGTGTTCAGTGGGGCCAGGGGATGTATGTGGGCTGTTACACAAATCCAGGGTAGGAAATTGTTGCTTGACAAGCATCCTCCACAGCAGAAAAGTCGAGACATTACAGATACCGCTGCAGCTGGCATGCACGGTCGTGCACAATCCTGGCTCCCTCACTCAGTGGTTAAATCTTCTTCTGTTGCATTGACTATCCTGTGTGGAGAAGGTCACTAATTTTTCATGTGGAACAGGGGTGGCAAGTGGAGTCTGTCCCAGGATTGGAATCACACCTTAGGTGCTCTACCTGGGTGCCTGAGTTTGGGCCGAAGCCCTGCTTTTGTTTCTGTTCAGGTACAAACCCTCAGCTGTCTTGGCCAGTTTTTCTGTTTCAGCAAAGTATGTTTTTGCTGGTGTCTGAGTCAGCAAAGAGCCTTTGATATAATTCGGTTATAAAGTACATGCAAAACGAAAAACAAATTTTAACACCCAAGCAAACCAAAATACAGTTCATCAAACAAGACTGGGTTTGCTTCACTAATTTGTGAATTTTCCTTTTGAACAGCTTGGCTAAGTATTAGCATGTGTTGAGTTCAGCAGCTTCAACAAGGCTTTCTTATGGTGTGTTAGCTGTTCAGATTTGGTTTTGAAGTTTTCAAATGTTTGACAGTTTGCACTTCATTTTTTTGTTTTAACAAACATTGACACCTAACTTGAGTGCTGAAGTCTGTCTGTACTAGCAGTGTTTGTACGTGAATGCACAGGATCATCCTTCCCAGAAAGCTGATGTTCCCTCAGACTCTTGAGATGTTTAATAAATATCCTGTTCTAAAATGTTTGTTGGGAGCTGTAATAGCATATCCAAAGGATCAAAAGCTGGTTTGACCTCTCTTTTTTCAAGCTCCTCCTTGTCCCAGGAGCTCTGTCTGTTTAAACAAAGAAACCCTTCCTAGCTCTTCCCCTCCAGCAGTTATAAACAGGAGTGGCATACTTTTTTCTTGAAGATACATATTAAAAAGGTCTGTAATTAATCTGCAGCAATTCATTGTCATGATACATACCAATGTCTATTTCAGATCTTTTCTGAGTGCCTGTGGTTTTGTTTTCCGTATTGCATAGTATTTTTCTTGTCTGGTATTTTTATTTTTTTCTCAATTTTTACATTACTATTTTGACTACCATTTTTCCAAATATTAGATCATCAAACTCCTGTTCTGCTTGCTGGTAATGAAAATATTTTCCAGTAGTCTATTAATACAATATCAACTTTAAAAAATATATAAATATTACCATATATTGTTATAAATGTCATAGATTAAGGGTTTAAGAAATGTATAAAATAATGTTTATGGTTGTTATTAGACTATATGCCTTTCAGTTTTTTAGCAAGTGAAATCTTTCTATTAGATATACTAAGTGTGTTGAGTCTAAATCTGGATTTCATTTAGTGTTTGGAATGCGTTTTTTGGCTAGCTTTTGATGGCCCTGAGATCTCATGACCTGTCCTTGCAAGGATATGAAAATACTTCAATATCAGTTATTCTTGCATTATTTTAATAGGGGTTTTTTGGGGGTTTTTGGGGTTTTTTTTGTTTTTTTTAACTGGAACTGGACAGCACAGACCCTTCATGGACTCTGAATCTTTCAAGGAAGCACAGTGCAGGGTGTGTGGATTCATCCCTGCCCGTTCCCTTGCGCGCAGCCTCCCACACCATTTGGCTGAGCTGCTGCTTTGGCTGCACCTCTCTCTGGGTGGATGTGGGGGCTGTGCTCCCTCCACTATTTCATACATAAATCCCAGTTTCAGGATCTAAAATAAACCTTGCTGTGTCTTGGTACTTTTTTCCTTGAGAAACCACAGACAGTTGTGTTGCCATTTATATACTTAAGCGTTTATTATATTAGCATATACCTCTGTCACATTGAGAGGAGGAGGAGCTGAATAGGAGAAATGCCATGAGCAGAATTGTACCGAGACACTTTGCATTTCTGTTGCCCTGTGCTCTTGGCAGGTTCCACCACAAATCTGCAACCCTAAGGCTTTTTGTCGCGGGGCTCAGGTTGATTTGTGTCCCTTTCTTTCCCTTTGCAATGGACTCCAAGAGCCACCTGAAGCAAGCTCAGTTCCTTGTGGCCTTTGTAAAGATAAAACGTAGCATTATGGGACTTGATGCTCCAGAAGATGGCTGATGTTCAATGTAGACACCAGAGCATGAGTACAGTGCTTTTCCATATCATAGAATGGTTAGAGTTGGAAATGACCTTAAAGACCATCTAGTTCTGTCCCCCTGCCATGGGCAAGGACACCTCCCACTAGACCAGGTTGCTCAAAGCCCCGTCCAGCCTGGCATTGAACACCTCCAGGGATGGGGCCTCCACAGCTTCTCTGGGCAACCTTAGCCAGTGTCTCACCACCCTCACAGTAAAGAATTTCTTCCTAATATCTAACCTTAAATTTCCCCTCTTTCAGTTTAAAACTATTACCCCTGGTGCTATGGCTCCCCTCCCTGATCAAGAGTCCCTCCCCAGCTTTCCTGTAGCCCCTTTAGGGACTGGAAGGGGCTCTAAGGTCTCCCCGGAGCCTTCTCTTCTCCAGGCTGAACAACCCCAACTCTCTCAGCCTGCCTTTATAGCAGAGGTGCTCCAGCCCTCTGATCATCTTTGTGGCCTCCTCTAGACCCGCTCCAACAGGTCCATGCCCTTCTTATGTTGGGGGCCCCAGAGCTGGATGCAGTACTCCGTGGATTACTCTAGGAATTATCTTCCTGCTAATTAATTACAATCAGTTTATGCAAGCTACAATGCCTGTTGCAGAAAACAGCATTACCAGGTTCTTCAGGGTACATTGGTAAAGTCCTAGCTCAGCTTCTGGGAAGTGGTTGTTTCATATGTACAAGTTGTCTGACAGCTTGATTTCATGAAATTACTCAAAACAGGCAAAGTACTTCAGCAAGATGTGCTCCTAAATTGCTTGAGTCTTGATAATGTCTAACTTGGAATGAACATGACTGCAAAGCAGCGGGGTATTCCAGTGGCAGGGAGGTGCTGGGATCTCCAGAGCACTTGTGTTCATTGCTTTCTGCAGTAATCCAGTTTTGGGGGACTGGATCGTTCTGGCTAGTGGCAAAATTTTGTAATGGTAAACGGGAGCTCCTGCTCTGGAAAGGGGAGTATGGGAGAGCTCTTTGTTGATTATGGTGATAGCTCAGCTGTAGTTTCACACAAGTCTGACTTTTGGCAATTTCCTCAGATGGCTGAGTGAGTCATAGCGAGTGCAAGAAGGGAGTCTGTGAAAATACGCTTCAGGAGTACTAGCTGTAAACAGGAAATAAAGAAAATGCAAGATCTGTTCAGGCCTAATATCTTCAAATTGTGTCTAGTATGCGCCCGTAATCTCCCTCGTCCCCCAGCCCATCTGTAGTGCGCTACCTTAGAATCTGAAAAGCTTGCTTTTTGCCATTTGTGCTTATTTTAGTCGCATGTGTGGCTATTAAGCCATTTTCTCAGATGCTGAATAATGGTGCATTTTAATTTGAAATGCACGTGGTGTATTTCTGCTTTTAAAAACCGCTTTGCTTCGTTCTTAAGAGAAACTTTTCTATTGTTTTCCCTTGATTCTAGAGAAGCTTTTTAAAGGATGGTCGAGAGCCAGCGGAGCCTTCCCCTCCCCGTTCTTCTCTAGCCGCCCTGTTCTCCCCCGCGCTTCCCCCGCCGCTCTCCCTTTCCAACGCCCGGCAGGGCCAACTCCCCGCTGCGGGGCGGGGGAGGGGGGAGCGGCCTTTCCCCTGGACGGTCCCGGCTCGGCTCCAGCCCTTCCCCCGCCGTCGGGCCGGGCCGGGCCTCGCCGCTTTGTGCGGGAGGGGCGTGGCCCTGGCGGGGGAGGCCGTGGCCCTGGCGGGGGAGGCCGTGGCCCTGGCGGGGGAGGCCGTGGCCCTGGCGGGGGAGGCCGTGGCCCTGGCGGGGGAGGCCGTGGCCCTGGCGGGGGAGGCCGTGGCCCTGGCGGGGGGGGCGGTGCCCGGCGCGGCTCCCGCTTCCTCCTCGCCGCCGGCTCGGCGCTCTCCCCTACCTGCGAGGATATGATGTCAGCGCCTCATTACCCTAATTATGCTGACCTCATAGTGAGGCCCAGCCAATGGGGCCGCCCCGCTCTCCCCACCTGCTAGGAGGAGGATTCCATCATTCCTGGGATTCCTCCCCGGGCCCGTGCAGCGAGCGGCGCCGGGGCCAGCGGCGCCGGGGCTCGCCGCGCCTGCTCCGCTCCGCTCCCGGGCTCGCCGCCCTGGCCCCGGCCCCGGCCCGGGGGGAAAGTAGCAGCCCTCCGCCGCTCCCCGGCCCGCTCCCTGCCCCC
>VYXH01001410.1:606750-632145 GCA_013397275.1 Burhinus bistriatus | reverse complement strand
GAGCGGGGGGGCATCGCCGGCTGGGCCCGGCAGGCGGCCGGGGTTGCAGCGAAAGCGAACTGTTAGGAAATATCCCGACGGAAGTTCCTATCCGGAAAGTTACCTCGGAGCGATAGGGCCAGGCAGGGAGCATTTTGACTGCCATCTTAAATTCACACCTTGGCCTCCAGAGAGGGGATTTCTCTCCCAGAGAAAATCCCTGGAATTTCATCAGTCCCGTGGTGAAAATCTTCTCGAATGAGTCCGAAGGGCGCCGTTAAGGCTTTTGACTCTACCTCTGGTATATTCCATGTGTAGAGATTTTTTTCTATTTAATCTTTAGCAGTGTAATTTCAGTCTGTTCAGGCAAGCCGGCTTTATGTTTCCCAGATGTAATCAGGAGTAATTAATTTTCCGAGTCAAGCTGACTGCACATGACACCAGTGCACCCCTTTTCTGAAAGTGCAATGAATGGGAATTTAGCAACCGTTTCCACTGACATTTGAGAAACCACGAAGCCGGCTCACTTCCCTCTTACTCTGTTGGTGCTTCAGGATTATCAGGAACAAGAAATAATGGATATTTTTAAATTAAACCAAAGAGAACTTACGCTTGAGCACTCCAGGATTTCTCCTGCAGGATAATTTTTCTGATTAGATTTTCTCTGACTTTAGAACAGGGAGTTGTTTAAAGAGCATTCCTTATAGAGGAACAAACCTGAGTGAAATGCTCTTTGCAGGCGGTGGTGTTAAGAACCCTTAGATCCACAACTCTATAAAATCTGGCAGCAATCTGCCTCTCCTGCCTCAAAAATACATAAGCTTGTTTTTAAGGCTCTTCTCCAAACTTCTTGGCCTGTATTTGTGTTTTCCCATCTGCCTGCTTGTGAGGATATTTCTAATGGAGAGCGTGTTTTGCCGAAGTCCTTTATACCTCTCTCTCCTCGTCGATACACCAGTTATAATCTCAGTATTTGGGATCAGTTACAAGAGCTACTTTCAGTCATAATGAAAACAGAAATCTGGTCCGTTAGACTCTCGCTAGAATTTGGCTGTGTCTACGCTGTACATTTGCATTGGTTTTTGAAGCAAACGACTGGGCTGAAAGAGTTGTTGCTGAATCGCCAGCACCTCCGGCGCCCGTTGCGGGCAGTGGGGACAGGGTGTTTTGGTGCAGGATGCTGAGTTGCTCAGCGCCTTTATCTCCTCTCAGTAGTGACTCGGTGAGATGAATGCTACCACCTAGCTTTTACACCCACCTTAGAGCAGGAATTAGGCCCGTTCTGTAAGCGATGAGCGCCCAGAAGTGGTGCTGAAAGGGGTAGATCCAACAGTCTGGTAGTGTGAAATATGGCTAGTAGCTAAAACAGAAGATCGATGCCGACCTTTGGGGCGTGTTAACTGAAGAAGCACATTCACTTCATAAAGCGTCGGGAGGTTCTTGTTTAAATCTACGTAACTTTGATAACTAGTACAATATAGAGAGACTAAGAAGGTTAATTTTGTTTTCGGGTACATTTGAAAGTTTTCTATTATAAAAGGTAGTTTCGGTTCAGTTCCTTTTACTATGGTTAGATGTTTCACAATATGTTTGCAGCACAATGTATAACATAGGATGGAATGAGTGATCTTGTAGATACAAGACACGGTCTAGTTAGACTTTTCCACCTTTCATTTCTTATGTTTGCTAGCTTTTAATTCGAATACCATTGCCAATAGCTTTCTTTTTAGAATGTTACCTTGTTAAGGAGGACTTACGCAACAAGAAAAAAAAAAGCACAAGATAAAATGCTAGAGCTTTGCTTTAAGCTTATAATTTTCTGTGTGATAAGTTAAGTCGTTGTTTCTGTTTGAAGATTTGCCTGTTCAAACGCATTTTCCACATGCAAAACAAGCATGGTAAAAAGAAACAAAGTACTGAATAAATACATTTAAAAAAAAAAAAAAAAGCAGTATTTCAATGATTCCTTTGGCCAAGCAGCCTGAACTCACTCTGGAGACTGAGTTGTCAATGCAGGAGGGTGATCACTGCTACATGGTAAATCACAACCCAAACTGAGCACTTACAGTTAAAGTTTCCCAAGGGTGTCTCAACACAGGATTTGTGTATCCACAGGTAGAAGCTCTGATCTAGGTGCAATTGAAGGAATTTAAATGTATTTTGGCTACTGAGGACACATTGAATAAATACAATGTGCTTATTATTATTCTCAGTCAGAGCACAAATATGCTTTACTCTCTCCTATCTCAAAAAATAAAAGATGTTGACTTGGTTTGCATCAAACTGTTGCTTTATCTGCCTTTCCCCTGTAGACTTATTGATTGTGCTGATAAGTCGTGTCTGGATTTCCTCTTCAGTTTAGCTTTCTTCCATTGAAATCAGCTGGAATGTCTTTCTCGAGGTACTTCTGGTTATGAATTTGACTGGGAAGTGCTGTGCCTGGATCTTCCTAGACGTCAGCTGCTTTTGACCTGTTTGACCATCCTCTTCAGTTAATCTTGTTTTCCTTAGGTTTATCGACACTGACTTCACTGTAGTCCTCGCTCTCATTTCTTGAGTGTCTTGTTCTTGTCTCACTTTTTCGTTGTTATAATGGGCTTTGTTTATTCATCCGCTGCTTCTGCCTCCAACCTTATCTCTGTAATTTCACCAAACATGAATTCAAGTACCAGAGTTTTTTCTGCGTCATTGAAAACTTCAGTCTTTCTCTCTCTTTGGCATCGAATAGATGTCTATCTCTAGTTCACACTCAAGAAGTTTAAGAGAGACCTCTTGCTAGTGTCTGCTTTCAGATGGTTCTTATGAAGGTGTTTGCAGTGGCTGTTGGCCATGCTGCTGTTCTGTGCGTCAGTCAGACCTGTAATCCCAGTGTCTTTATGACTGTGACCTCTCTTCAGATCTTCACGTCTAAACTATGTCTAAATTCTTCTGATTTTTCTTATCTGCACAGCATGTCTTTCTGTTATCCAGTTTGTTACTTCGGTTACTAGTTAAGATCCGTTCAGGACAAACACCATCGTATCGCCATAATGGAGGTTACTGCCGCGAACATAATCTTTCATATTTCTTTCCTTTCTGTCCCTTTGCCATTCCCCCTTTTTTAAATCAAATATAAAGTTCTTCTCTTTATTTCAAATCTTTCCTGACATACCTCACTGTGAATAACAGCTTCCCCGGGATTGAATAGATGTCTCATTTTCCGTCTGCAGTTAGTCTCTGGTGTCGGTTTCTCTCCTGCCTGTTTACTTATGTTTCAAAGAAGCAACTTTAGGGTTTTTCCCCATGTGCTTTCCTGGGTGCTCGGAAGGTGCTGTGCAAATCCATCAAATCACTTAACTGTTCATTTTCAAAAGCTTTAATTTCTCTTTAGTCTTGAAAAGATGCTAACAGGCGTTTGCAAATCTGAGAGTACTCCATATGTGCATGGAATTCGCAAAAGCTTGAAAAGAAGAGGGAAAATAATGTCCTGTTTCATCACACTAATGGGTGTTGTATTCTTTGAGCGCTGCAGAAAAATCTTACTAGTGGATCAGTGTTCAGGAACATACTTGTCTTTCAGACACTCAGTCTTTATGATTCTACATTCCGTGTCTTTACTGTCTTCCAGAATGTTTCTGTGCTGCTCTGTAGGTGAGATGACAGACTAGGGGAATGTTGAGTGGAAGCAGTAACCGATAACTAAAAGGACTGAGTAAGATATTAAACTAGTATTAGAAATTATGGTAGATAAAAATATCTTGAACTCTTGTAAAAGCGCTTTCGGCTTGCGTCTCTTTAACAGTGAAGATTTTGTAACAAGAAAGAGACTTATGAAACTGTTTCCATAGTGTTTAAATCGGATCTATCCAGAGGAAGTTAAGTTTGTGGACTTGTATTTCGCTAGTTGCTTCTTTTCCCTTACGGGGTCTGGCTGTAGAGCAGTACTTGCACGTGGGCTGCTAGAGAGTTGCTTTTTTGACATGTATACTTATAAATACTCAACTTTGATTCAGGTTAGTTTCTGCTGCATAGACAGGTTTCTGTGTCACACACAGAATTAGCTGGCTTTTGTCAGAAGTCTGCTTTTCAACTGGCTTTTGTCAGAACCCTGGAAATTGAACTATTCTTTCGTTTCTGAAACCAGACTCCTCCTGGGGATGACCGGGCTGTTCTCTGAAGGCTGTAGCAGTTGCTGTCCTTGCCCAGATGGAATCAGGCTTTTAAGCTTTGAACTGTCTAAGAGAAGATTCCTCCTCTCTCATTCTCATAGGCAACCTTTATTTCTTTCCTGAACTGTTATCCCTGACTTCTTTGATTTAGGGATAGAGGGATATCTCGTATTATTTGAAAAATAATCTGGAATTTTATAGCTCCTTGAAGGTAATTTTCATAACTGTAAATGTTTGCAACATGTTTAAAAAAATCGCAGCCTGGATGGTATTGCACCCTGGAATTTGCAGCATCCCTTGAAAGAAGCGCTTGAATGGACGCAGTGCTCTTCGCAAGACCTTAGCTGTTAAACACTTGTGCAGCGCTCTCATGATATGAACTTAAGTAATATGCAAAGCTACTAAACTATATCGAGGCCAGTTTTAGTGAAGTTGTTTTTAAAGTGTCTAATTTCCTGAATAGAATTAAGACTTGGTTCCTGTTTCCTTCTCTCAATGTGGACTTCTGTCACCAGCTAATTCTCTTACTAGGAGCATGTTCCGGAAAGGGATTGGGCATCTGCTACTCCCATTATTTGAAAATTACTGAAAAACTTAAAGAAAATGGCAATTTGTTTTCAATAAAAGACATCTAAATATCCTTTGCTTTGTTCTTTATCAAGAGGGTTTTTCTAAAGAGTTGACCAAAAAGCCTTTGAAATTTAGGACAAAGCTGGATAGTGCTAAATCATGAGTTAGCCATCAGTTTGGTGTAGCTGCATCATCTGATCAGACGTATTTTAATCTTTTTTCCAACTGAATTTTCACTCTATCAGAGGAATTTGTGTGACAGGGTCAGTAATCAACAGTCTGGGAGAAATAAAGTGTGTATAAAGAAATGAATATAATAAATAAAGAAAATAAATATTTTAAACTCCAAGAAAACAAAAAGCAGGCAAGAAACCAAGCATCAAGGTCTAAGGGATCAAAGCGGAATTCTTTAGTGAACACTCTCTTCCAAATCTTTGCTTTGATTTGGAAGAGAGTGTGGCCAAATATGATATAAAGAAATATTTCATTAAGACAAAGTTAGTAAAATAAGACTCTAAGATCTTGTTTTCTAAAACCTCTTGCCCACATGTACTGTCTTTAAATGAGAGTTAGCTGATTTTGTAAATTCAGTTAAAATACTGTTCCTGAGCAAAAGCTGATACTGACAGGGAGGGAGAATGCATGTTTTTATCCTCAAGCGCTTTACTTAGTTATTTCAATTATGTCTCTTCTTGCACAGTTCCATGGAAACAAGACTGGATTTAATTCTTTATTGAAAAAATATTTTTGAAACTTAAAAATACTTTAAAAATCCCTTCTCTTATGCTCTAAAATGTTTGATTAAAGTCTTTGACATTATTTAGGAAGAGGGAGGGAGGATAGCGAGGTTTATTATTTATAGTGCAAAGTCGAGGAAATTGCTTCCCAAACATATGCTTGTTGTTAAGTCTATCTACATGTGTTTGAGATTTCTGTAGTTGCCACTACCTTTTTTGTGGTTTTTTTTTTTTTAAGATCACACTGTAAAGTAAGTTACAGTAAACCGTTCTTATGACAGAATAACATGCTAGTTTTGCAGGGGAAAAAAACAATGGAATTGTTAGCAGTCCTGGGTTTTTCTCTCTTTCTCCATTTGTTTCCTTAACAGTTCTGTCTATCCTGTTGCCTTCTTATTTAAAAACACATAAGTTGTTGTCCTTTTAACAAAAGCATCTTGACAACGTGTTATTCTCTTCCTTCCTTTCCCTTTCGTGTCTTTTAGAGCTTTGTATTGGAACTTTTTTTTCAGTTTTGAAGCCATTCCTGTGAAACTTTGAGAGGTTTATGTAAGCTGTAATTTTTATTTTTTTTTTTAATGGCAGAGTCTGTTGCTTGGTATAGTGCCAAAATGTGTGGTTTTATGTGATGGGGTTAATCTTTCATGTATAGGAATAATGTGTTGTAGGGAGGAAAAATGGGGAAAAGCAGCTACTGAGGTGTGATTGTGATTATACAAGTTACAGTTTTCTGTCTGTGTTGTTATATATCCACATGCTTGGTGTTTGACTATACGTTCACGAATAAGAAAATGTCTTAATGGCTTATAAGCTTTGGATAATTCCACTTTGGGCATGGGAGAGTATGGAGGAGAAGTTTATTGAATGCTATCGATCATCTAAAGCAGTCTTATGCTGAGGTAGGTAGTCGGGCCAGCTGTCATCTTCACTTCGGACGAGTTGCATCTTTGGATATTGTCTCCAGTAGCTGTTTATGGGCATGGAAGGCCAGCATATGGGAGGCAAAACCACTTACAATAGCCGATAACCCTATTGCAACATACATGAGCAGTGGTCATCAGCTTCAGTCAAGTACTTGAGAATTTGGTCTTCTGGTTTGTTTTGGATGAGTAGTTGGTGGGAAAACTGATTCCAGTGTTTCCTTGTTTTCAGCAATGACTTAATTTTAACAAATCCTGGGCTGGTATAACATGAAAAGAGCAGCAGAAACCTGGATTTTTGATTCTTTCTGCTGCCGTGCTCTTGTTGTTTATTACTACTTCCATCTGTAAAACCTGATGTGCGTATGCTACGAACAAGTGGTGTGCCACCTGCTGTGTTGCGATAAGGGCTCTGTGAGTTTACTCTTTGAAACTTTGACTCTGAATTTTCCAGGATCCAGAGAGGAATGGAGACTCCATTGGATGTTTTGTCGAGAGCAGCGTCTCTAGTACACGCTGATGATGAGAAACGTAAGTCTGAAACTTAGTTCTCTGCTTTGTTGGATCCAGATACTTTATGTTTGCACTATATATCAGCCTGGACGCTGACTTTATCGATCTTTGCATTTTACTGAATCTAAGACATGTAGAAAAATGTCTTCAGGAGCCCTTCAAAGGTAGTCTTCCTTGCATGCAAAACCAATACGTTGCATTTAAATTGGTTAGTATGCAAGAGAGAATCATTCCTGTTACTTTGAAAATGTACTTAACAATTCATATAAACGTGCCCCTCTTTCCCCAGTTGCATTGCTAGTAGACACAAAGTTGTAACGGAACTGCTGTCAAACTAAGGGTGATTTGAGAATTCGCGCTCCCTAGTAATATCAGTTAGACCTGTTCTCAGTTAAGAACACGTAACTGGGTAGGCAAGAGCGGGTTGCAAAGATTCCTATTCCGTCCATAAGAAACGCAGAGGTAGGCTGTTATCCTTAGTAATGAGCACTGCCTTTCCCTGGCGCTGCTACTAAGAGGCGAGTACGGGATGTTGACGTTGTGAGTGGTCACGGTTGCAGTTATGGAGGCTCATGTTGCCAGTCATTTGGGTAATGTTTGTGCTTTTAACATTCACAGTAAGTGTTTAAGATGGGTTGACTAATGTTAGAGTAGTATTTTCAGTTCGACCAAATTGCAGTGCTGCTTTGTAGATCAGATTGTTACCTCCATGCTTAATAATAAATGTCTCGGGTTTTTTCTGAGTGGCGCAAGTGCTCAGGAAGCGTATGCATCTTGGGTATCGACCTGAATAGATGCTAACTAGAAAAATGGTATTTTGGATTTCAAACGGCTTTTGTGTGTGGCTTCTGTGCATAAAACCACCTGTTAATATTAATTCAGCTTTTCTTCTTTTTGGTCTTTCTTCCTTTATTCTGTATATATTTTTTGAAAAGTAATTGCCTTGAATGTTGAATAAAAGAATTGTTTTACTGCTGTTGCTAATCAACTTACTAAAGTAATTGCAAAGTAAACCAACACAGTGTATTTGGACAACAAGTCTCAGAATTTTTGTGTATATTCAAACAGTCAAGGTAACAGTAGCTTGCTCTTTCAGAAGTTCGTAAAATGACGGTTTCATACTCTGCCGAGCTGTGTATTACTGGCTCTTAGCTTTGTAACACATACTGGTTTTGCTGTTCTTTCATGTTCACCTTGCTGCTGGGCAAGTGCTGAGTTTTTACTGATCCCACTGCAGTAGGATGGTTTGGTTGACTCCTACAGCTAGTGACTATTACGGGTAGAATGAACAGCAGTTGAAGCCCTTGAGGAAATAATTTCAACTGTGCTTTTTGGCCTGAGGGGTTTCTCTTGTAAACTAGCTTATATATTTGTAGAAAAGGCAAAAGCTTAACCCGTTTTCTTTTGACTGCATTTTTAATATGTATTTTGAATATGCATTCTCAGTTTTCTTAAATGCATCCTTTTTGCTTAACTGTTTGTTAACTCTAGTTTGATTTTGAGTTCCACAGGGTAGGAATGCTGGGCTGGATTTAGACAATCCAGAGGAAGTCTGATGCGGTGCAACTTGCTTGTGAGGAAACTGATACGTATCTGGTTCTAATTTACATTCCTTTAGTCTTACCACTTAGACTTAATTAGATTTATGCCACTCTGCAGCTTCTAACTTATGCCGTCTCTGAGTTTGTCCTGCTGTTGTGCATATTGCACACCAAGAATAATGTAGTATGAAAAGTTGCTACAAGGAAGAAATGAGTAGTCCAGAGCAGTCACTGAACTTGCACTTTTTTGCGTCAGCTTTTGTGGAAAGGGCACCAGCCAGACTTCACTCTGTTGCAGAGCAGATACTGACAGCTTGAAGTTAGTCTTAATCTTGAATTCAGCAATTATCCTTGAGCTTCCCACTAAAGTGCCTGGCATGCTGCTGCTGGAGTTGTAGTGGTCGTCCTGTCTCTATTTTCTTTCTTTAAATGAGATTACTTTCAGATACTCAATATCCGAACAAACTTGAATGTATTTCAGTGGTGTTTCCTGTATTTAGGTAAAACATACGGGTAATTTTATTGCTGACTCATTAGAAAAAATCCAACGTGTTCTTTTTGACACTTCTAATGATACCATGAAGTTTCCTGCTCCCAAAGTTTTGACTAAGGATTTCAGATTAGTTTCTGAAACGTTTCTGTCTTACTGTTTTAGTTTTGTGCTAGAATAGCAGTTTGTCTAACAGATAACTCCTGATGCCCTTTGCGCAGTTCATGGTTGAAATCTTATCCTATTTTTGAATGGAAAGGAAAGGAAATCTAGCTGTCTGCTCTCGTGCCATGACGATGCTAGCAAGTAACCAGTGGTTAGATTCCACTAGCGAAACAGTAAATCTGCTTGTTAAGATGATTCAGGTCACCTCAGATATTCTCATCTAAACTATATGCCACGTAAGAGTTGAAAACTGCTAATTTGCTACTTTTTCAAGATCGTTTTAAGCAATTAAGATATTAATTTTTAACTATAATATCTCAAAATTATTCCTCTTCAAAGTGGTTCACTGTTACAGTTTTTATGAGAAAAATAAAGGTAGTCTTAACACCACTTCTCTGTCATCTAGTGTGAGAAGTATATGCAGAATGCATATAAAATATTTTTGAAGTTAGACTGTGTGTGCTGCTACACAAGGTACAAAGCTAGCAGGAGTTGCTAGTGGTCTCTTCTTCATACATATCAATAATTTTCACTACTTCTTTTCTTGAAAGTTTTGGTGCTATTTGTACGCAAACCCTTGGTCCTTTTGCAGACATCTTAAATTGCAGACTTTCACACCCTGTTATGCTTTAATCCCATCTAAATCTCAACTTCAAACTAATTTATATAAATCAGCAGCCTTCAAGTGCATTTACTGAATCCAAGCAGTGCAAATACAGGCTCTTGTTAAAAAACAAGGGTTACTTCCTGAAGCTGGTAGGTATTTAATTTTATTCTTGTTTGTCTAGGCATATTCAGAGGAGGAACATTACCAGTACTTATGAATTTAATTCTTTCTCACATGAAGGATCCTCTTATCTCTGTGGGCACTCACTGAGGTGCCAAGTAGTGTAGAATTGTCTCGGTGTATATGCAAATCGCACTCTGTTTAAAACAAATACCTTTAAACTTACCAGCACTTACAGAAATGAATGAGATGTATGGCTATGTAGATTTCCCAGAATGGTTATTGATTTCTTAGACAAATATGACCTTCAGTTATTTTGGTTTGGGTTTTTTGCAGCTGCACCTGTGTCAATAAGGTTGCCCTTCAGTGATAGGTTTGCGCTATATGTTGGTTTCAATCGCATCTCTGTTTTATTTCATGAACTATAGGATGTACTATATTTCAACAACTCCCAGTTTAAATCATTCTGTGCTTGTTATCAAAGAAAATTTATGAAACGCATTTCGTTAACTACTGTGTTGTGGAAATGATTAATTATGGAAAAGAAACGATTACTGTAATTGTGTATTTGTAATGATTACCACTGTGATGTAAGCAGTTATTTAACCTTATGGTATAGTGGATCTGTACGTAAGAAAAACCAACAAAACAAACCAAAAAAAAAGCTGAACAGAAGACGACAAACACTCCTTTAAAGGTGGCAACAGTTAAAGGAGAGGATAAAGATATTTCCTAATGGAGTTCACTGTTTACTTATTGTCCAAACTTGCTCTTTCATTTCAGTGGAAGGAAGGGAAGCATACAATGATGCAATTATTAGCCAGTCATCTTGAAGGCTTCTCTCTAATTGCTTACCTGTCTGTTGAGAAGGGGAAGGGTATAGGAAGCCTGTGCTGTTGATGAGCAGCTGTTCAGTGCCAGGGTAGGTAAAGTGCAACTCTCTTATCTGTAAGTGGCACCTGTAAGGCTTTGCTGGGGTGTTTTTTCAGTGCTTCAGAAGTGAGCTTTAGATGAAGCCAGCATCTGTAAGACCTGCTGTCTTTTTAATGTTATCATGGCTGAAAACCTTATCGAATGTGGGTTATTGCACAGTTGGCAATAATCAAGTTTACAACGAGGTGCTGGATACTACTCAGTACTTTTCTGTTCCTCTTCTTTTCCTGTAGTGTTCTTACTGGGGTTGTACCGATTTCTCGTACGCTCAGGACTTAAGCTGGCTATTTGTAGAAGACCACAGTAGAAGCTGGTAGTATTTAAGTAAAAACAAAGAATTACTGAAAGTACAGTTTTTCTTCCCATAATTTTGTGGAACAGCAAGTCTTCAAGCATTAAGGAGGATTATCGTTGTATTCATCTCATATAAAAATAAGGTCTTTGGGAACTGGTCTTTCAGTTTTAAAAGCATAATCTTGTTATTGAGAAAATAGTGAAGGAAAATGCTAATAAGGACCGGCACTTGCAGAACGTGTTGAAAGCGCTGTGTACACAGCCTGTGTAGATTTTATAGTAACAATTAACTTTTGCTTCCCTCCAATATGCAAGTCCAGTTTAAGAATATGGAAATGAATAAGAAAAAACACGTTGTTTCTTACTCTCTCAGGATAATATAGTGGAAAGTCTGTTGCTGGCAAACCAAAGAAAATACACTTCCACGAGGAAATGAAAGGTTTGGAAACAGCTAATAAATGGCACAATAAAGTCCTGGGTAATAGCTTTACATCCTAATACGTTGTACCAAATCCATACCTGCTGAGTCTTGATTTATGTTTTGAAAAGCTGATACAGGGCTACATTTAAAAATAAACAAAAAGTGATCTTTGATCAAGCCATGCTTCTTGCACATGTACCATCAGTCGCATGCGTCATCCTTGTATGTATGGAAGCCTGGAACTGCTATTCCACACTTCTTGCCTGTGAACACTATTATTGTTTGGCAACGGTTTCTTTTATGTGGTTTAGTTTAATCCACTTCGGATCATTAAGCTGGACCGTACAGTTGATATTTCTAGCACAAAGGAATTATTGTGCTTTAAAATCCCTGCCCTAATCCACTTTGTAATAAAATCCTAATGTAGACAAGTCCTACGAGTCAGTTTTTACTGGTCTTCATTCATATTGATCAGTTCAGTTAGGAGAATGAATTTGGTGCTGGCTTCCGTCTCATAATTAATAAATATGCAGTGACTGGTTGTTTTGGATAGCTGATCCTAAAAGAGATATTACTTTAAGGCTGAGTTGAGAACGCTTCATTATTTTTTAAGACTCTTGAAAAGGACAATGCCTCTGTAAGCTTATTGTCTTTAAATACAAAACAAGCACTAATCGTAGTAGAATTAGACTTGAATGTTGTGATTTGTGCTGAAGATGTTAATGATGAAGTAATTCTCGCATCACCAGGACACTTCACCTACATTACTGTTTGTTTTGTAAATTTATAGCGAGTTCATAGCAGTGAGCCTAAGGCAGGTTTTAATATCAGTGTTTGCAGAAGTTTAAATAGCTTCCATGCTACTGTGTGAATGCTTACATCGGCACTGAAAAAGCTTGAAGATTCTGAAGGTTTTTTGACTTACTGGAAGTGAGGAATTGCACGGAACTTGCTATAAGAATGAAATTAGTACAAAGACAGTCTCAAGGATCAGTTTCATTTGAGGTTTGCTTTGGGGGGTGGGGTGGGTGTTTCTTGGTGGTTTGTTTGTTTTTTTTTTTTCCCTAGAAGTTCATCTGCTTTAGAAAAAAGGGAGACGGTGATAGCATTTTTACACAGAAGTGAAATAGCAGTATCATGTCACAGTCCTTGTTTATTTTCTATTCACAAGTTCGCCCCATTCTGGGTAGAACTGGGAGGAATAATGCATGCTTGTAGTAAGGATGACAGATAGTACATAGCAAAGTATAACTTAAAATGAAAAATTTCTGGTAGACTTCATGTGACTTGCCCTTTGTATTTTTATTTGCACGTATATGTCCAAAATAGCAAATCTTGTAACATAGAGGTAAATGGAAAAAGCCTTAGCTGCATGTTGCAGTTAAGAGATATTTCAGTATTACTTCTCATTTATGGAACATTTGTTTTAGGGGTGGAAGGGAATCAAATTGGTTCAATAAGGGCAACCTGGAGCCTGGTTAGAGTTCTTTTGAAATCTAAAATGTGTTTGTGTACTGACCCTTAATTCTCATATAGACTGATTTGATGGTAAACTATTTTTCCTTCATGCTAAAATTGTTCATTTTGTGTCCCCAATAAAAAGTATAATACGCTTAATAGTTTAGGACATCACCACTTCTCTGTTTTGCGTTTATTGTTTTGCCATTATTTCTGTAGTCTGTGATTATGTTTTTCACTGAAACGATGTTGAGAACATTAATGTTACCTGTCGTACTTGGTGCTGTACAAATACGTGGGAAAAGGTAATCCCTGTTCTGAAGACAGAGCATCGAGTGCGGGAAGCAGAGCACCACTATTGTGATACGAGGCTGCTTCTGATCAGCCAGCGAGTCAGAAGCAGAGCTGGAAACTCGCGATTCCTGATTCCTCGTTTTAGCACCTTGTTCACCACACTACTAATGCCATAACTCCTTTGGAACCCTGAGCTCTCTTGGCGTGCAAAGTAACCTGGCAAAAAAGTCCCAGAGGGGTTTGATGCCATGAACACTGTTGCTGCTGCGGAGGTGGAATTTGGTGGGTAGGCAGTACCTCTTCTTTTCCGCTTGGTTGCTTTTGGAATATTCAGGAAATAAATCGTTTATTGTCTTTTACAGTAGCTCATAGCCACACCGTAAAAGTGCTCAGAGGGAAACTATCCTCAAGAAATTCTTTGCTTTGAAGAGTACGGTGCCAGTTTCTGTGGCTTCACCTGGGCAAGCTGGCAGTCGTAGAGAACATTAAGATAGTATTGCGAGCGGGGCTGACTAAATCACTGTCTTGTTTTTTCCCAACTTAGGCTAGATAAAAATCTCCCTTATAATGAAAAGGTTGTACGTGATGCTTCTACTAAAAATCTTGGTTCCTATGACCTTTGGGACACCTCCAGTATACAGAGGAGTCATTTTTGATCTTAACCTCCTACTTTTTGTTTTGTAGAACACCACTTGCTGAAATCCTGCTTGGCTAGGTTGAGGGCAGCACAACCACATTAACTCAGACTTTTCTTTTGCATTCTGTAAATAAGTTTAATAGTATTTTGTACGCGTGTTGTTCTTCAGTGCTTTCAAAGTTAGGGGATTTTTAGTGCAGGTTTGTCAACTCTTGGATGTCTCTTATTAATCAACCCAGCACAACCTTTCGTTTAGAGCTTGACTACTTCTTCAGAAGACTTTTCCTTTATTGTGTTGAAAGGAGGGTAAGAAGTGCTTTGCGATTATTTCTCATATGAAAATAAGTGGACTCTCCCTATGGAGGTTTGTTTCTTCTTTTGTGGTAAATTAAAATATGGATTTGGTTGTCTTTCTACCAGGTTGGTGATTGGATGAATATGTCTGTTGGTTCAGAGAAGAGGCAGATATTTAATCTAGGCAGAGAGTTAGGTCTTGAAAGGTATGGTTAGACTTTGGTGTTCTGAAACTCAGTTTAATATACTGAATTCTTTAATTGCAGAAATCCATGTGCGATTAAGTAATTGAATAGCTTTTATGAATTAGCAACTGTGCTTGTGGTCAGAGCTTATCTGTGATGTCCAGCAAAAGAGAAACTTAACTTTTCTGGAGGAAAAGCTGAATTCTAAGAAGCAGTATCAGCAAAAAATCTGTGTTTGTAATCCCTCAACAGACTTTTTAAAAGTAGATTTGTCAGCTAGTCATGTACGTACTGTTTAATCAATGGTAGGGGAAGAGGGGGAGTCCTGTTAGTTGGAGTGGAATTTGTGGCATAAATCATCTTTTTTTACTGAAAGAGGGAAAAGTATGGAAGTGCGACGTTTTGCTTTAGTAATAATGTGATGGAAAAACATATGATCATTGAGATGCAGCCTGAATCATCTGTTGTTGCTGTATGAATACCAAAAGCTTTAAAGAATAAAACTCTTGAGTAAGAACATGCCTAGTGTGGTGCTTTTAAATTTATGAACCATACAGACCAGAAAATACTAATATCTTTTCTGTTTTAAATATCAGTTAATCTGTTTTTGAGTAAAATACTCGAATGGCTGAATTCCTGACCTCCTGCTTTTTGTCTTTCAGAAGTCTTTAGCTGTTTGTATTTCTCAGTGTTTCACAGGGTAGCTTCCTGTAAATGGTGTCAGGGCCATTTCATCATTTTTAGGGTTTTCTTGAAAGTAGGAGTCTTAAATTGGGTAACTGGTTGTTTGGGTTGTTTTGTTTTCTTTTTTTAAAATGAAAAATAAAAAATTATTCTTACCTCCAGAAAGCTTCGCCCTTTTTTTCTCAAAGTTTCTTATGGCAAGGAGATAAAGAACAAGTAGAGTTATGTTTTGAACTTGTTAAATAGGCTGGAAAATGGGGCAGTTGTCTGCTTGGCGCCTAGATGTATTTTAATAGCAGTAGAACACCATTAGCATAATCAGTGGAGTGATGGTAATGCCTTCAGGAACAAAAGCGTCTAAACATTTTTTTCAAATTAATTTTAAAAAACATTTGCAAGAGGTTCAGCTGCCTACAGTTTGTAAACACGTTGTAGCATCCTTCAGCATACCAGATGTTTCTACCCAAGCTGCACCAGCTCAGGAAATGGGCTGCTCGGAGTTCCTGGGCAATGTCAGCCAGACAATACCTCTTTTCTCTCCGAGTCCTTTTTAGCTAATTGATGATAAAATATTTGCAGTCATTGGTGGCATTACCTCGAAGTAAATGATGTTTACAGAAACACTATCGCTTTAAATGTTGTTTGGCAAATGGAAGGGAAGGAATCTTCTGGCTAGAATGGAATTTGTTATAGGATACGAACCGTTGGTCTGAAAATTGCAGTTGACTGAATACCATGTTGTTAAGTGTGATAGCACATCCATAACCATATGGAACTTGTCAACGCACGTGCTTCTAAATGATTGTAGTTTCTGAAATGCTATACTTGGAACTTTGTGCTCAATTTGTCTATTTTACAGTAATATATATTTATTATGTGCTGAATTTTGAAACAATGCGGGGAAATTATTCAGTCAGTAGGTTTTGTCTGTTAAGTTTTCTGGCAGTGACTGAAAGTACATAAATGGGTTTATTTTTTTCTTTTTACAGCTAGGCAGAATACGCTAGCGTGTGAAAATCTGGCCATTCTTCATGTGGTAAATATTTGGCTTATTTCATTAAAATTTAAAAAAAAAGTTCTTCCTGAATACTGCAGGCTGACTTGTGAAATGCAGGGTGCTTTCCCTGGATGTTCTTTCCGCATCTTTTAAGGGCACAGAGAATCAGAACAAGCTCGTCCGTGTGACACATGAAAAGCTAGTGTTCCTTTGGGGCAGAATTAGTAAGAGGAAAGGAGCTAAAATGTTTCAGAAGTACTTCGGATTTGGTATATTTACTATTGTTTATCTACTTTTCCTTACTCCGTTGTTTTTGTGGGTACTGCCTTCAACATTGTACCCATGTGTCTGGGAAGGAGTGCTTGACGGCTTCCTTGGCCCCTCTTGCCCGTGGCGGTGCTCTCCCTCCCCTTGCTCAGGTTCTACCCACTCGGTGCCATACATTCTGCAGTGACTGCGTTCGTTTTCCAGCTGGCAAAGCAGGACGTTTTGGGAAAGAACATGTCTTTGGTGCTGCAACGTAGCAATTCTGAGTTGTGTTTATGCAGGCAGGCACATCTGCAGGTACCTTTTTCTGTAAGCAAATGAAAAGATTATATTTAAGAAAGGAGGACTGAGCAAACTTTGTGTTGAGTCAGGGTTTTAAAAGCCCTATGCTGAAAAAAAGGTGTGTTTAGTTAAATACATAATTTAGTTAAATAAATACGTTATACACACAGCGTATTTTAAAACAGTATTAATGTTGTAAAGTCAATTCTTTCAGAAGCACTGCAGTGTTAAAATCGAGGTGGTCCTATACAGTCTTTACTGTCTACACAGTCCTTAGTGGAATGATCATAGAATATTTACAGTTCTGTTGTAAATAGAAATACACAAGTTCTTAGTTAATGGGCATATGTTTGGTATTTTCTTTTCCCTTGCTGTGAACCCAGGCTTTATTTATGGTACGCCATTCAATTCTGACCTGAAGGAGGAGGGATTTGAACATAGGTTTTCCAGTCCAAGATGAGCGTCCCAATTAATGGCTTATGAATAAAAGGAGGATACAGTCAATTATCACACCCTGTTTTACCAACTCATGCCTTTTGTTCTGTTGCTTTGGGAAAAAAAAAAAAAAAAAGGCAGCAGCAATACTTTGTTTCAGGCTAAAGAGAACATATTTCTCCTCCAATAAGCAAACACCAAAATTACTTGCTATGAATTTTTCCCCTGTTTTGCTGAATCAAAAATCCATTACTTGTGTAAGCATAATTCTGGCTACAAATCTGCTATGCAGCTATAAACAATGTCGCTACAGAAACTTCTGTCGTCCATAAGCTTATAAGGAGAAATGCTTCTTATTGAGCAAATTGAAGAGTGAAGAGTGATTTATTACTCTCCTCTGTTGTTTTTTTTTTTCCCCTTCTGTTCTGATTTTAAACTTAATGACACATTCATTAAAAAGTCCCCCAAAACACTACACTGTATTACCAGAGTATTTTTGTCCGTCCACTACAACAGTATTGTATTAGGTGATAATACTTTCCTAACACTGGAATTAAGTTTGCTTTGGATATATTTTTATTGCTTTGTAAGAGAGAGAACTTATAAACAGTAGTTGGACAGAAATAGTCTTTTGTGTGTTCTTGTTTTACATCGAATAATTTGAGTCCATGAACGAGGCTTGATTTTCCTGAAACTGTGGCAATAGCAGTAACTGCTTTTATTTTCTGGGTCATGCCCAGGTTGTCTGTTTGGTTCCTGTGAAAACATCTGTGTATTACAGTTGTAACTTCATTACTATAAATCTCTGGCCTTTATTTGCTTTCTTTAGAGCTGGATATATCAGGCTCGTAGTAGCAGAAGAGTGACAGTTCATCTGTGGCTCCATCTGTCTCTCTCTCCAGTTTTTGTATCTTAATGCACCTCTTGCTTAGCCTGCCCTGGAAAGAATTTGATTTATATAAACATGCAAAAATGTTGCTTTCCCCTCTGAACTCACCTCCAAATTATGAGATAAGTTAAGGACCTCTTTCTGTAGTTTTTATCCTCAGAGTTATCTC
The DNA here is from genome assembly GCA_013397275.1 of Burhinus bistriatus. NCBI lineage: Eukaryota > Metazoa > Chordata > Aves > Charadriiformes > Burhinidae > Burhinus > Burhinus bistriatus. Next base: position 614,116 of record VYXH01001410.1, on the reverse strand, counting down.
ATCAGTAGACCATAGAGTGGTTTTTAAATAGTTTCAAATACGGCAAAGTTCAGCAGTGTTGGCCTCTGAAATCCGTGATCTTAGTGTGCAGGGACCTCAGTCTTTGGGAGAATTTCAGAATAGATTTATTGCATGATGTTGGCACTTACTGTAATTGTATTGTTTTATGTGTTGTCATATTTACCTAACCAAACTATTCTTTTATTTCAAAATGATGAGCTCTATTTTTAGAAGTATAGTTGAATAGTTAACTTCAGTTGTATTAACATTTATCATAGTCCTTCATAAAATTGTTATAAATTGATAATATTATTGTTCTCTTAAATATGTGAGAAACTTAGGATTTTTCAGTGTTTGAATATGAAGGAAAGTACTGGACTTTCCACTGTCTCTTTCTGTGGACAGGAAAAAGCAATTCAGAAATTTTCAGTCTATCCTTTTTACAAAAATCTAGCTCGGTGTTCTTTGGGTGTTTTTTTCAGTAGAATAATAGTTAACTAATCTCAGTGGAAAACCTCTGAGCTGTCTGACTCTTCTTGACTAAAGTACTCGATGGACTTTATCGGTGCTAATGGCAATAACCGGTTCCATGAGTGTCTTGTGGTTCTGTGAGGCGGTGGGTCAGCTGCCCTCATCCGTTTGACTGAACTTCCCATGACTCCCGACAGATGTTTTGCCTTTAAAGGGCGGTTTATCTTTCTGACCAGACTAGCTCCTTGCTTCCCAGAGCATGCCAACATAGTTAAGAACTGGAATGCAGTTTGATATCAGGAATGAAATTTCATGAATTTCTTTTTCACTTCCGTAGTTATTCAACCAAATCTCACGATGCCCACTTTCGTAACAACTGGCAGAGCGTGTTTTAAAAGGATAATACAATGTCAGGAGAAAAAGATTATATGAAGAATTCAAACATGCTGTATTCTGAATAGTTTAAGGCAGAATCATTGAAGTTCTAATTAGTGTATTTTAGTAATGTTTACTTGTACTGCAATAGTATATAGAAGCATGGTTTTGCTAGGCATTGAAAAATATGCATAATTAAATCCCCATCCAAAATGCATGGTATGCATACCTGTGATGCCAAAACCAGGCACAGAATATTGGTCAATTAGTGGAATCAAACACCATTCTTGACAATGGAAGGGGCAAGAAAAATTTGTGCCTCGGAAAACCAGAGAAAGGCATGCAGTTTCAGCAGATTGTAAGCTCTCAGCAGGAAACCGTTAGCTCTTAAAATGAGAAACATTTGTGTCATCATGTATTTTCAGGGAGAGTCAGAATTTGCTTCTCTGTGGGAACAGGAGATCTGTTTTACCACAGCAGAACTGTGCGTCTGGTGAGTGGCCCGAGCCTGCAGTAGGTGTTTCCCGGGAAGGTTGTCCTGAACCCGGGACGGTTACTTGGTGGATCCCGCCTGTCTCGCGTAGCTGGGCTGGGACAGGTGGTGCATCTCTGCTGGGATTCCTGCAAGTCCCTCGTGACTGCGTTTCCTAGACTGATTGATGGTGGGTTATGTGAAAGAACATACAGTAGATTTGCACGTGTGAATTACTGCTGTGCTCGTTGTGGTGCTCAATAGCATGAGTACTTACTCCGGGACGTAATTTACAGTGTCATTTGGCATATGTGTATACGGTTTGGCAGTCTACTGTATGAAAATGTCAGTGTTTTATCACCGCTAATAAAATAATTGTTGTTAATAAAATAATCCCGCACAATATTGTTTTCTCAACCAGCAGCTTTGCTGAAGGGTTCAAGAACTCTGTTGCATTCAGGAGAGGGAAAAATTCATTTAATTCTCCCTTCGAAACTTAGTATCTCCATTTCTATAGGTAGAGAAGGAACGAACAAATTGGTATACCCACATGACATCTACAGCGTCATGCTGAAATAACAACTTGAAGCTTATTTAGCTGCATTTATTCTTATGTGTTTCCAGTACAGATCTCCCTAGCTAGACTATTTTTTTTTTTATGGTGATCTGTCCATATTTGCATGCATCTGTCTGTCTGATCTTTTGATAATCTGGCAGGCCTACTTAAAAATTACTTTTCTTTTTACTTCTCAGAAATATGGCGCAGCGGTATTATGAGATGTTTTACTGACCTTAATGCAAACACATTAATGCTACCATCTTTCTGCTTTCAATCATACCCAAATATTAATTAGTAATGAGAGGAAGATTGTGATGGTAGAAAACTGTAGGTCTTCGCGACTACTTCTGGCTGTTCACTCCTGACGAAGCACTGATCTGTTCAAACGTGTACTTCTGCTCTCCTCACCTGTCTCAGTTATTAATAACAGTAGGCTTGCACCTTCTGGTAGCACTCAAGTCATTTCAAGTCACTTTTAAAAAAGGATAGATATACGCTCGCTGCCTTGCAGTATTGTGCAAGGGTCCAGCATGGGATGCATATGACAAGCCAGAAGAATTTTTCATGGAGTGGCGGAGATGGATGCTCTGGCAGAACAGAGCAGCGATCCCTCAGGTGGTCTCTAGCAGAGTCTAAGCCTGGTGGGTCCAGTCTGGGGAAATGTGTGCGTGCTGCTCGCAGGTGGAGGTCTGGGTTAGGTCTTCTGCCTGAAGCGTGAGGCGAGACGTCCTGGGGCTTACGCTAGACTTTACGATGGCTATAAAAAGCTGAAAGGTGATGTGCCCGCAAGGCAGGAGGTAGTGGACAGTGGACTGCAGTGAGGAGTCTGCTGACCACTTTAGTAGACTTTTCTTCCCCTGTGATGTAGTATGGGATTCCATGCATATTTTATGAATAAAATGAACATCTCTAAAGTACTAAAGAAAGATTTTAACGGAAGAGCTTTTATATATTTCTCAATTTGGATTCTAACTATAGTTTTATGTACTCTTTAATTCCTTTTCCTCTTTGGATTCCTGCTCTCCATTCAGTGGGAAGGAGGTTATAATTTCTTTTTTTTATGGCTGAAATTGCATGTTCGTTGAAAGAAGTGGAAAATATTTACACAAATGATGCTACTTTGGGACTTCTTTTCCTTTGACTGTTATTACACCAAAAGGATAATTAAATTCTCCAGTAGGTGTAGAATACCTGTTGTTTCCTATGAGAAATAGAAGCTATGGTATAAAAGAGAATCTTTTTTTAAACGTCTCTTTCATTTACTTACTAGTTTTTAGTACCTGTTGCAAGCTGCAGATCCAGATTGTTAATGTTAGCTGTGAGAATTCAGCAATACGTGGCCTTGATTTGTTCTTTGTTACCTTCTTTCAAGCGCTGTGGTTACCAGCTGCTCAGGACCAGGATGTTTATTATTGCTGTTGCCTGGGCTTGAAGTGCTGGATGCAATGCCTTCATAACTGCTTGGAATTTCTGCCAGAGGAGAAATAGCCATAAGTACCTTTCTGCCAAAATGAGAAATCCTTTTTATCTTTTTCTGAAAAAGTTTAGTAATTTTCTTTGTGTTTGTACCTGTAGCTCACCCAGTCACTCACTCTTGAATGTCCAAAAAAAGGATAAGCTTATGTCGCTCGCACGTGTCCGTTCCTTCGTGATTGCTTATCATTATGTGAGTTACTTCATGACGGGCCAAAACTCCAGTAGAGCTGTGTCTTGTTTTAAAGAAACTTTGGATTCTCTTTGTCTCCCATATTGGAGGAAACAACTTTGTTGACTTTTTATTGCATTCTTGTAAAACATGGCATCTCAACACTTAAAAGGCAAATGTATCTAACCCAAATTTAGAATAAAAATAATATTTCATTGGAGAGCTCGCTTTCTTCTGGATATGTTACTTTCCCCTCCATAATCTTACGGGTTTTTTTTTTCTTTCTCTAACCCAGAACTGCAGTTTCTCTGTTGGAATCCTCTCGTGGTGAAGGTCACTGCTAGTAGACAGGCTGGGTACTTGCTTAGTGTTCCCTGTGTAATTCTGGCAAAACTCACAGTTCTGTTTTCGTGACACCAAAAAAATGAATGAATCTACACCATACACTTTGCTTTAAGCATTGTGATTGTTAAATGGTGATTCTAAACAACCGTGTTAGGAGAAGGGGGAGGCGATTTTAAATTATTTTCTGGTGTGGCTGTACAGAACGATTACAAACAATTTAAAAGGGGTTTGAAAAAACCAAAAGTGCAACCAAAGAGTATCTCTGAATGCTGTCACCGCAAGAAGTGAAGCCATCTATAACCTTGTGAAGTATCAAATTTTATTTTGGACTGGGAAAACCAGTAGGCTATCTTTTAATTAATATCAGTTTCTTCCATTTCTCTCCCCAAGTCACCTCGATGTCTTTTAACAAGCCCAGCTCGTATTAACCATTTCCTACTGTCCAGCAGCTGGGAAGAGCTACAGGAGTACTGGAAATTCTGTACGGTGTTTGGGGAGGGGGCTGACGAGGAATGTTAAATGCTCCCCAGCTTCTTTGGTTCACTGACACTTTGTCTCGCCCATTGTTTCTCTTTTCATCATTCCCTGTTCTTGGAGATCATAGTTTTCAATGGTACGGGTAAGATTTCAAAGAAGTTTACTTTTTTCTTTTCTTCAGACCTTTTCTTATAATTTTCTTAACCACTATTTTATGAAAAGATGTAGCAGATATGGAAGCTTCAGAGAGAGTATATACTAATCTCTATTTTGTAATGATTTCTTTTGCTTTCTTTTCTTAGATTAGTTATGTCTAGGTTTTGGTCTTGACAGGTAGTTCAGAATTTAATGAGCTTTCTGTATTTATTCTGTATTATGCTTACATCACTGACAGTAGAATTTTGGTTTGAGGTGTGCTTTATTTCTTTGGGTTTTTTTAAGCCAATGCTTAAATACAAACATAGGAAGGAAAATATTTACACACCGGTGTTCATTAAAAAAAGAAAAGATGAGCAAAAAAGGATTTGTTACTTAGTGATCCAGGAACAGCTTTTCGAGGGTTCCTGTTTGTCTGTGTAAAAGTGTGATAGACAAATATGCTTGTGCATTCCGACTGAGATTGTGGAAAAAAATAATGATTGAATTCTCCTATTTAGGGGCCACTGCCAGCTGTTTCTAAATGAGAATTATTGCAAATCCAGAAAAATGAGTGCATATTGATAAATGGCTTCTAACAGTTTTAATCCTGAGAGGGACTGGGGACATGTGTAGCAGCGTATGTATGTAATCACCAAATGGATCCCAGGCCGGGCACCAGCTAAGCCACTGATAACCCTCTGTCCCGGCAGCTGCAGAAGGCAGCCGCATGTTAAAGGTTGCACGCATTTTGGTATTTTTTTGCATAATTCTTCACATGAGGTGTGCATATGTGAGAGCACTGCATTCATCCATAATCCCTCTGACAATTGTTTTATGCCCTGCCGAACACGAAAATAAGCTCTGGTATTTGTGATAAGCGTATCGGATCCTTTTTCGGAATTAGCCCTCTGTGTTCTCGGAGGTCTTCTTTTTAATTTTCCTTCTACCTGCCGTGATGGAGGCAGTATCGTGTGGTTAATTTTTTGCTCTTTGTGCATGTGGGTAATAGATTGCCGGCCGAAAATGAATGTGCAACTTATTGTTGGAATTGTGTTCCATGGACTAAGTATTTAATTAAATGTTCAATGTGAATTGATGTCCTTACGTTTTTGGTGTTTGTATGGCTGTAAGGAAATCCACTTAATGCCATTTGTAAAGTAACTGAGATTATTTTAATTTCAAGAAATTGCACTGAAATTAATTGTATTAATGTAACAAAATATTTAAAATATTTAGTGCTTTTATGTAATAATTAAGTAATATTGCTAGTCTTATTATTTTTTTGTGTTTCTTCTGCATTTTGCTGAAATAGCAAGAAATAATTTAAAGATACTTTGTTTCAGTTGAGAATATATTCCTAGAACAGTGGAACAGAGGTTTGTGTCCTCAGCTCTAACTGAAATGTACCTCACTGCACTTTGATAGTTGCTCTTTTAAAGGTATATTGCTAACGGTGAGTGAAAGATGCGGTGAGAATTGTAGTAAAATGGGGGTGGAGGAATTCTAAGTTCATTAACCCTGTGTCAGTACATTCTTAGCTCATTTAGCATGACTTCTTTGCAGGGGTGTGAATTGTTGAGGGGCTGTTTTAGCCTATAATTCATAAGAGTTTAGGTATATAAATATTTTTATAAGGCATAATATCCGGGTCATTCTGAAGTAAATGTACGAGAAGAAAACTGGAAAAGCATAGGGAATTCTGTAGGTAATTAAGCTGGAGATTGGGGGGCATGGGGAGAAAGGAATTGACGCCTTAAAAGATCCTTTAAGAGCTGCAATGTTATTTCTTAAAGTCTGTTACAGTCATATTTTAGCTGATAAGGATTCTTTCCAACTGTAGGGTTTGGTTTTGTCACTACACTGTGAAGCAGGTATCAAAGCTGTTATGATCTAAATCAATGACAACACTCTAACTTTTCTGGTGCAACGTTAGACAAATATGAGGAATAAAATTAAGCCAATGCAGTATGGTTTCTGCTGAGTTTGAGATATCAACTGTGATTTCCTTGCTTGTAGTGGGCTGGGTGCCCACCAAAGCCACTCTATCACTCCCCTCCTCAGTTGGAAGGAGGAGAGAAAACATGATGAAAGGCTGGTGGGTCGAGATAAGGACGGGGAGATCATTCAGCAATTACCATCGCAGGCAAAATAGACTCGACTCCAGGAAATTAGTTTAGTTTATTACCAATCAAATCAGAGTGGGATAATAAGAAATAAAACCAAGTCTTAAAACACCTTCCCCCCACCCCTCCCTTCCTCCCAGGCTCCCCTTCGCTCCCCATTTCTCTCCCTCCTCCCACCCAGCAGCGCAGGGGGACGGGGAATGGGGGTTGCGGTCAGTTCATCACACCTTGCCTCTGCCGCTTCTTCCTCCTCATGCTTTTCCCCTGCTCCAGCATGGGGTCCCTCCCGTGGGATACAGTCCTCCACCAACTTCTCCAGCGTGGGTCCTTCCCATGGGCTGCAGTCCTTCATGAACTGTTCCAGCTTGGGTCCCTCCATGGACTGCAGTCCTTCAGGAACAGGCTGCTCCAACATGGGTCCCCTGTGGGGTCACAAGTCCTGCCAGCAAACCTTCTGCAGCATGGGCTTCTCTCCACGGGGCCAAAGGTCCTGCTCCAGCATGGGCTGTGCATGGGGTCACAGCCTCCTTCAGGCATCCACCTGCTCCAGCGTGGGGCTGCAGGTGGATATCTCATCCACTGTGGGCCTCCATGGGCTGCAGTGGGACAGGCATGGTCTTCATCACGGGCTGCGGGGGAATCTCTGCTCCGGTGCCTGAAGCACCTCCTCCCCTCCTTCTGCACTGACCTTGGTGTCTGCAGGGTTGTTGATCTCACATCATCTCACTCCTCTCTCCAGCTGCTGTTGCCCAGCAGTTTTT
>VYXH01001410.1:582436-604362 GCA_013397275.1 Burhinus bistriatus | reverse complement strand
AGGGCTACAAAGATGCTTGGGGGGCTGGAACATCTTTCTCATGAGGAAAGGCTGAGGGACTTGGGTCTTTTTAGTCTGGAGAAGACTGAGGAGGGGATCTCATCAATGCTTATAAATACTTAAAGGCAGGGCGCCGGGAGGAAGGCACCAGTCTTTTTTGCAGTGGTGCCCAGTGACAGGACAAGAGGTAAGAGGCACAAACTTCAAAGTAGGAAGTTTCATCTAAACATGAGGAGGAACTTCTTGACTTTGAGGGTGGCAGAGCACTGGAACAGGCTGCCCAGAGAGGTGGTGGAGTCTCCCACTCTGGGGATACTCAAAACCCGCCTGGACACCGTCCTGTGCAACCTGCTGTAGGCGACCCTGCTGTGGCAGGGGGGTTGGACTAGATGACCTCCAGAGGTCCTTTCCAACCCCTGTGATTCTTGAAGCTATTTTACACTGTGTATGTAGCACACACATAACTAGAATGTCAAGCTTCATTGCTAACTTAGTTTACAACTGTGCAGAAAAACTAAAGTATAATCATATAATAACTAAAGTATAACCATAGTAAGAATCGTCCGAGTGGCCACAGGCTTTAGGCGAAACTTCAAAGGAGCGTTAGTCAGTGTTTGCATGGTAGATCTTTAGAAGATGTTTCAGCGGTAAACCTGCCCCCTCTTTTTCTGCGGAGGTTCTGGGCGATGCTCAGTGTGCCAGGCTGTTCTGTTCCTGCCGTAAGCGGTCCCTGCTGGGCTGAGACGTCTGTGGGAGCTGAGGGTGCCGGAGGGCGCAGCCCCGTTGAAGTGCTGTGCCTTACCCCTGTGGAGGCAGTGCGTGGCTGGGCCCCCCTCCACCCCCTGCTTGCTGAGTTTACGGTAAACAATATTACACAAGTTTTTATACTGGCATCCAAAGATACAGAATTTATTTTGAACGTTTGTTATGCAACACAGTTAACTGAGCTGTATCACTTTTTTTTGATAGTAATTTTTTTCCTCAAAACTTTGCAAATTATCGGATCTATAGGAACCTCTGGCAGTGCTCAGACAGCATTCATGATATTTAATTCCAAGCCAACTGCTGTGCCGGCTGGCGGGGCTAATTGGTTTCTTTGGGATTGTCTTCACTGCACAGACATTCCTGACACAAGTTCCATCTTCAAGCAAGCAAAGGAAGCCTACATCAAGCAGGCTTTAGTTGGTTGGCCTGCCTGGGAGTGCGGAATAAAGCCTAAATCAGCACAACTCCTGTGATACAGAAACTGTCGCTCAAATATTATTCTGTAATGCGATGGCTGTCGCTTGTGTTAGTCTAACTGGGGGGAAGTTTCAACCAGCATAGACTGTTCACCAGCTTTTCTGAAGCCGTAAAAGCTTTGAGCGTTCAATCTTTGTTAAGTATGGGGAAAAGCTCAGGAGAAAGCGGTGTATAACGGTGAAGCCATTACTGCCTGTCAGTAAACAAGAAAGAGAACGGTCACCACTGTGGAAGTGCAGTGTAATTACTAGTTTGTGAAAATTGTGCTAAACTTTGAAAATTCATGTTCCACATGTACGTGTTTGTGTTCAGAGAAAAATGGAGGAATGTAGAGAAGGTATATAGCTCGTCAGAGGTGGATTTTCTTGGTGGGGTAAACATTTAATAGAAATAAATATCGGACAGCAATTTTAACAGGGACTAATGCATTAGTCTTGTTTTACACAGGCAGCTCAGTTGGTCTGCTATCTCATAGTACTAGGGACATGAATTTACTTGCGGTATATCTGCTGCAGTCTGACAAAATACAAAGTGCTTATTGGCTTCTGAGTTGGGAGGATTATTCGTTTAGGAAAATTGGCAGGCATGGCTTCAGCACCCTGTTTATGTTCTTCAGGTGACCCCATGAAGGTACTTTTCCGTAAGGAAGTGATGTGCACACGTGGAGAGCTATGTTGGTATGGGTATGTGATATAACTCTGATGGTATGTTTCCCTTTGTAGCTGAATCCTGCTGCTGATAAGTCGGTAAGGTGAACTTTGATCTTGGGATCATCTGTACTGCAGATTTTTTACCGAGGCTGCAATCTTGCCAATGCTTGTTCCCATGAACGGTACTGCAAAATTCTAATTAATGTGATGTATGTGGATGTGGAGTCCTCATTTTGACTAGCTTTCTTATATTTGATCTTGGCGGAGTCAGACATATCCCAATTTAAATGCAAAGAAAGTGTGAAAGGACGTCTTTCTGAGACCAAAGTCACACTATGATTTTTCTAGTTAAAGTTAAGAACCAGATTGTGCTCAAAGAGATGTGTAAAGGTTCACAAGAAGAATCCGAGAATGTCAGATGTGCAATTCAACCAGCTTCCCAAGGGCTGTCCACAGCAGCATTTTCGTTGATGCCAACGCTAGGCTTGCAGATCAGGACTTACAGGCAAGAATCGACTGCTTTCACTCACTTTTGTGAATTGAGTTGACTTTGCAGAGGGTAAATGCATGCTGCGCTTACTCGTGAGGAGATCAAATCTTCTCCCTCGTGGTCCCTGGAAGAATCTGAACTCCACCAGTATTTTTAATAGGAATTTTTACCACTTTGCAGTTTCTTTTTATACATTTAATTCTACCTTGATCAGAGCAAGAGGCAGGCTGAGAGAGTTGGGGTTGTTCAGCCTGGAGAAGAAAAGGCTCTGGGGAGACCTTAGAGTCCCTTCCAGTATCTAAAAGGGGCCTACAAGAAAGCTGGAGGAGGGACTTTTTACAAGGGCATGTAGTGATAGGACGAGGGGTAATGGCTTCAAACTGGAAGAGGGGAGATTTAGATTAGATCTCAGGAAGAAACTCTTTACTGTGAGGGTGGTGAGGCACTGGAACAGGTTGCCCAGGGAAGCTGTGGATGCCCCATCCCTGGAGGTGTTCAAGGTCAGGTTGGATGGGGCTTTGAGCAACCTGGTCTAGTGAGAGGTGTCTTTGCAGGGGGGTTGGAAGTGGATGATCTTTAAGGTCCCTTCCAACTTAAACCATTCTGTGATTCTAAGAGGAATAATACGGTCCTGTATTTGTGTTTGTTTCCTGATGACTGAATTCATTTCTTTGTCTTCCTGTAAGCCATGCTTAGAGAAGACATTCCCTCCTTCGAAGAAGAGTCTGGCACAATTTATATCCCCCATCATCCAAAACTGAAGAGGGTGGTATGCAGAATGAACACAGTCCAGAGTAAGGCCAAAGAGTCGGTATTCTGCAAGAAACATGTAGTACCAGGATTCTTTCAATAAAGGTTGTCCCCCGGCTGCCTGTCTTGTGACTTTTTAAATACATTGTCAGTAAAATAACAGGTCAGACAGGTTCTGCCTGAAAAGAATATACAGACCAAGGATTCTTTTATTTTTAATTACTAGAGTGGATGAAAGCAAGGTGTGGTCTTTGGCTCAGCGCAGGGAGTCAGGAACTGACTAGCTTCTGTGCCTTTAGGTAAATCTCATCATCCTGCCTCGGTTTCTCCAGCTGTGATATAGGTGTGATACTTGCCTCTAGAGGAAACTACATATATTCATGTTTGCAAGGTTCCTTGGAGATAGAAATTCTATGCACGTAATATTTCTAATATGTTGTCAGTATTAGATGTTAGAAAATTAAGCTTCTTAATAAACATTTTAAAATAAAAATATTGATCGCATGGCTTGAGTTTAGTTTAGTTGTGTTCTTTCTTCTCGTGGCAAGTAACTGGGAAATGCCCTCTTACGACCTCTGTCATAAATGTTTCCATATGATAATTTCTTCAGTTTGGTGTTAGGGGTGTCTGAATAGCTGACTTCAGGGAAAGCTTAAGATCGCAAAGTTGTCCTGACGCAGAAGATATCTAAATGATTGAATGCATTTGATAAAACAGACACCTAAGAAGAAAATGTATGTTAACAGTATTCATCCATCTGCACTGTTTTTAAAGTTTTTGCATTCTGCCAAACCCAAGCATTGTAGCTCTTCAAGACTGGCCTTCAAAATTGTTCAATTAAAAAGTTTTCACTGCTTTCTAGTTTTGAGCTTTTGGATTCACTTTGAGGCATAATTTACATGATTCTTTGTTTATCTGTTAGAATTAAAAGCTTAAAAAATAAAAATAAATTGTGTGCAATGTCTTCAGATGCGCTTGGGAGAAATGGGGCTTTATGAAAAACATCACTATTGCAAAACTTTGCGATATTATGGAGTTGCAACATAAAGAACATGGGGGGGAAAAAAGGGGCAAGGTCACTGCTAGGCTTTAGTTTTTCAGCAGTGGAGTCTCCTTGTTTCACTTACTTTACACGGTCTGTTGTGATATTTGGAAATATGGAACAGTGTTTAAGTTTCAGGCACATCAGGATTTTGTTCTGTTGACCCCAGCACTGTCGTATCTCTGCTATACTTGAATTTTCTTAAGACGTATGTATGAAATACTTGGAAATCTTCTTCGGTTCCAGTGCCGTGGGTTTAAATTGTTAAGTTATTCATCCACATATCTTGTGATTTGCATTTCGTGTGAGTGCAAGTGTGGACAGGAGCGTGTGGTATCACTGGAGCAGTGAAGGGCTGAGCTGCTTTCTCCGCTGCGGAGGCTCTCGCCCTGCCCGGGAGCGGCGTTGCAGAGCTCACGCCGTCGATCCGCCTCGGCACAGCAACACATGCCAAGGAAAACGTGTCAGGAATTGAAGCTGGGGGCCGGTCACACAGCTCTGCGGAGGAGAGCTGGAACACAGTTTGTGTAGAGAGCTCTTTGGATTGCTTTTTTTTCCTCTAGATACAGCTTCACCACTTCCATGTCTAAATCTACCACCCAAGTGACTGGCAGAGGAAGGGCTCAAAGAGATAAAAGGCGGGGAAATGGAGACTGTTTACGGGTTTCGTTGCATTTCTCTTTCTATTGCAAGAGTTGTCATTGTACTTGGTAGGGTGCAACACGAGCGTAGACATCACAGGGTTTTGTTGCTTGGTGCAGCAAATGCATTCTGACTTGGAGGAGATGGAGTGAGCCGTGTCACAGAGTCACAGGGGTCGGAAGGGACCTCTGGAGATCATCTAGTCCAACCGTCGCTGATCCTCTTCCACTATAGCCTGTAGGATTCATTTTGGTGGCAATATTTGCTTTGCTTTCTTTGTTACAGGGTCTTAACATTGTTTCATGGAGGACTTGATTGATGCATATTTCGATGGAAAACTGGAAAAGAATCATAATTTGAATTTTTCCTGTTTTTTAAACAGTTTTAAGATTTTTATTTTATTCTTATTCCAATGAGTAGCACTGTTGAAAGTGTATTTTAAAATACGTTTGAGAACATGGAATGATTTAGTAGAGTATCTACTTGAATAAAATGCGTGATAAATAAAATTAAGCATGTCCAAAGAAAGGAAAATAGGTCCTTAACTCTCTTTAACTAAGCTGCATATTGCTAGGGTTTTATTTATTTGTTGGTTTATTTTTAATTAAACCAACAGCATCCATGGAGAAATGTATTTCACAACGGTTCTGTTTTAATAAACTGAGGCAATGATGGTATAGAGAAAAATGAGCCTGTTTTTTAGAAGTCATTATAGATCCACGCATATGTGTGCATATACATGTATGTACAAATATGTAGCTGGAATAGGTAGCACCAATTATTTTCATAGGGTTTTTTTTAGCAACTAGATGTTTGTAAAATCCTAATCTCAACTAATTGTATATTCAATGGACTTTAACAGCCTTCTAGGTGATTTTTTTTTTTTTTTTTTTTCCCCATGGTAAAGGTCTGGAGTAAGGTGCTGTGGCTTTTTTTAACCTCTCTTTTGTTTTTTTTTTAATAAAACTCTTTTCCTGTAACTTCATTCAGAATGAGTTACCTATTTCCAAAAATAATTTAAGATAAGAAATAATGCACGAAATAACAGGAAAAAAGAGGAATTATTTTCTCCATATTTTAAAAAAAAAAAAAAAAAAACCAACACATTAATTCTGGTGACCTGCTGTTCTGGAGGAGGGATTTGAAGTCTGACCTTTGTGTACTTTCTACTGCCTGTGTAAATATCTGTTTAAATTAATAAGAAGCTGAGATGTGGTAGAACCTAAATTTTGTCGGCGGACGGAGGGGAGGTGGCTGAGCGGAGGGCGTGCTTTGGGAGGCGGGAAGGGATGTTGGCAGGAGAAGATGGGAATCGGGACTGGTTGGGCAAGAGTTTGGGGCAAGTAGGTACTAGTAAAAGACTATCGGAACTGAAGATGGGAGTCAGACGCGGGCGGTGGGGCGAGGTACGGGAGGGGAGCGGGACTGGCGTCGCAGCCAGGGCAGGCAATGGGATGAGTTGAAAAGGGGAGGGGAGAGAAGGGGCTGGTAAGGCATTTGCCTGCTTGGCGGATAGACGTAGTTCAGCCTCGCTCTTAATTCTTGTGGGATACTAGTTTTGTGGAGCCGTAGGGATAGTGCTGGGGGGGGTGTGTGATTCTTCTCTTTTTAACTCGCATGGTTAGGAGAATCATGTATACTGAAATACTGTGTTGAAAAGAAATTTTGACGATGGCAGTTAAATTCAGCTTCTGTGTTAAAAATGCATGGTGTAGAGCAGTCCTTAGCACGAGCTATTTTTCACATAAAGCCTTAGTCTCATTTAGTGAGAGGGCCGGTGCCGACTGGCAGAACTATTTGATATTTGGGTGGTTGCTTAGTGGAGCCTAAACTTTATTTTCTGCCCACTATTCAAACAAAGCTCAACAGGCAGGATTATTCAATTCCTTGCAGGTTTTTGTACGGCGCTTATCGCTGTACTGCCACAAAGCTTCATAAACCTTTAATTAATCTTTACACCACCTCTTTGATATGATTCAATTCAATCAGTATTCAGGACCAGAGCCAGTAAATCTTTCTTTACACAAAATGAGGTGAGGTCCTGTGGGAATACAGTCTGCAAGGTAATCAAACGTGATTATGCAGTACAACTGTGTAAGGGTGGCAAATCAGGGTTACGCCCCCCCAGATCCTTTTCCTGGCATTAACTTGCGAGTGTTTGATGGTTACAACCATTGTGATACTCTTAAAACATGTTTGTATGTTAAAAATCCGATGTAACGTTATTTATCCTGAAAACGGTTTCCCAAGACATGTAATGGAAAGAATAGAACATCTCCAGCTCAGAACGTCTGGCTTTTTGATGTATTATGTTTTGTAACCTTTTTGCTGCTACTTCTTTTAAAACCGAAGAAAGAAGTAGCTAAGAATACGAGCAAAGCCAGACGTCATGCTGGCATGTGCGTGAGCTTTTCGGTGCCATGTAGGTCACAGAGCAGTTTGGTCAGGGCTGCTCACCCATGCTGGGCTCTGGCTTCCAGACTGATTACCAAGACTGACATAAGCTCAGTTACGCTGAATGTTAAGGTCGTAAACTGAGAGCCTTTGATTTTGAGGATAGAGTCTTCCGTGCATGGTTTAAATGCTTGTTGGTGCGCGTTGTGCCTGTTTGTCTCTTCATTTGTCATCGTTTCAACAAATCAGCAATTCAGACCAATGATACGACCTCTCATTTGATTGTCCTGACTCAGCCTGAGCAATCATTTTCAGATGACAGTTCAATTTTTCAGACTTCTGGAAACAGCAAGCTCAGAATTTTTGGCAATAATATGACTTACGTAATTAGGCTTTTGCCCTGCCGTTTCCCTCCAAAACAAAGGTACTTGTGAATGACTGAAGATGTGTCTATCTGGAAACCTCAGTCACCATGCTTAAAGGGGGTCCTCTGTCCTGTCTCAGAAGAATCACTTCAAGAAGCAGCTCCCGTTACTCTCCTAAATGTAAAAATCACTTTTAATGGTTTTCTCGTTATTATTTATGGCTAAGCAAATTACATTAAGTTGGTTGGAGAATGGTAATGTTGGCAATCTTAAAACAAGAGCTGATAAAGAGTATATCTTTTCTTTTTCTAAGAATTGTCTGTAGGCAAATAGTTATATTTTGTATAGTAAATTAGTTTGTGTATTGTATTCTTAGGTATGCTTGCTGTATTGAATGGTGTCATACTAACAGGATGTTTCTGCTGAAATAAGGTCTAGGAAAAGTTTAGCCTTATTGTAAAACTTAGTAATTCTCTACTGCCTTATTTCACAATGGGATTGGATTGTTTTTGTTTCTAACCATGTCCCAAAATGGAATTTGAGACAGTAAGTGGGAGCCATAATTTTATGTTGTGGGTGGAAGGCAAAACTGAAGAGTTAAGTACATTTCTTTTCTGTCCTGCCAAGTTCTAGGTCTGTGAAAGGGCAGAGTGCAGTAAATTCTGTGCAGTGGATATCTGGACAATTTAATTCCAGCTCCACACTCGCGTATGGTCATTACCCGAGTCTTAATTAATACATTCATATTCTTAGTTAGATTTTGCTAATAAGGTTTGCAGTGTAGCAATGTCAGTGATATTAGGATCCTCATTTAGCATTTGTGTGATGTAATTAGGAAAAAAAAAAATGAAGTTGCTTTGTTTGTTATGGAAATTAATATGTTTCCAAAAAAGGTGCTAACTGCAACTGGTTTTCGGTTTTGGGTTTTGTTTTTTTTTTTTTAAAAGGTGATTTTTCTTAAGTTTCTGAATGCAGGCCTGAGACAGATGGATATTCACTTTGTACAAATACGACTAGCAGTAAGATAATTGTTTTGTTCAAGATGGATACTGTTGTCTCTGTGCAATCTAGTCATTACTTTATGGAAAATAAGGGGAGCACTGGGACCAATCCCCATCACCACAGCCTTCCAGCATGCTATGTTTGTATAGAGTCTTCTGATTTACAAGCCACGTGTGGAAAATGTGTGGTTAATGTTTTTTGCCTATACAATTATTTCATTGTAAGGCACGCTGATGACGCTTGCACATAAAAGACACCCTGCAACCTTAACAAATTTCATGTTCTGTGTCTCTGAAAGAAAACATTTGTTTCAGTAATGCATCATCTTTTATATGCGTTGTATGCATCCAAGGAAAAGGAATGATAACATTCAGGTATTACAAACTTCTCCAGCCAGGTGAAATTCAGTTTTATATAATGAATGCTTTGTAGTGTGTCCATCTAAAGCGTTATGAACCCAGAGTGATAACCTGCATTATGCCAACTGAGATAGATTTAGGCAGTGTTTTAAAAGCAAATGAGATTTATGCAACATCTCACTGTATTTTTGAAGGATAGTGAGTTCTAGATGTTAGTTTCCATGAGGCTAGTGCATCTCAACCTTACGTTCACAAATTTAGCTTTTTGCAAAGGTGTAAGTGAAGGAAGTTTGTTCTCTGTCAATAACACTCTGTATGCTGGAGTGGTGCATTGTATTGTATGTGGGCTTTTTTTAAAGTTATCCAAATAAAATAAAAAAAATAATAATAATATTACTTTGGATTGAGAACAGCCCTGAGGAGAAGGACTTGCGGGTGTTGGCTGATGAGACACTCAACGTGAGCCGGCCATGTGCGCTTGCAGCCCAGAAAGCCAACTGCATCCTGGGCTGCATCAAAAGGAGCGCAGCCAGCAGGGCGAGGGAGATGATTCTGCCCCTCTGCTCTGCTCTAGTGAGACCCCACCTGCAGTACTGCGTCCAGCTCTGGGACCCCCAACAGAAGAAGGACATGGACCTGCTGGAGCGGGTCTAGAGGAGGGCCACGAAGATGCTCAGAGGGCTGGAGCACCTCTGCTAAGAGGACAGGCTGAGAGAGTTGGGGTTGTTCAGCCTGGAGAAGAGAAGGCTCTGGGGAGACCTTACAGTCTTCCAGTACCTGAAGGGGGCCTACAAGAAAGCTGGGGAGGGCTTTTGATCGGGGAGTGTGACAATAGGATGAGGGCGAACAGTTTTAAACTGGAAGAAGGGATATTTAGATTACATATTAGGAAGAAATTCTTTACTCTGAGGGTGCTGAGACACTGGAACAGGTTGCCCAGAGAAGCTGTGGATGCCCCATTCCTGGAAGGTTGGATGGGGCTTTCAGCAACCTGGTCTAGTGGGAGGTGTCCCTGCCCATGGCAAGGGGGTTGGAACTAGATGATCTTTAAGGTCCCTTCCAACTCTAACCATTCTATGATTCTATGATTTTTATTTCCCCTGCCTTCGAGGTACATGTCCATGCAGCCTTTTGATAAATGTGGTTTATGCCTATATTTTTTAAATCCCCGTGAAGGTGTCCTGGGCTTATTTCTGCAGGATAAGCTATGTAAAGAGGACAGTTTTGGTTGACTACAGCAGATTACAGGAGTGATCTACACACCAGCAGCCTCATAGGTGAGAGCTGAGGAGAGCGAAAGGAATAGCAGCAGTAATTATAGGAAGTAACTGTCTGGATTTTCTTATGATACCAAAACGAAAAATGTGTATTGTGATATTCTTCGTTCCATTGAGCAAGAAATGCGTGAGGGCTAGATGGACTTAGACAGTCTCCGCTCCCCTCAGCTCACCTCCTACAGCTGATTTTTTTTTTTTCTTGCTTGGGATCTGTCTATTGGGGAATTTTATCTACAATGGAGTCTTTATCAGAAGGTGTTGCTGGGACCGTTAGGACCTCTTTAGCCTTTCCTCTTTATCCACCAGTCCTGTCACAAAACAATGCCTTTTTTACCCTCTCCTCTTGAAGGAGGAGTATGTAGACTACATTATACCCAGGATGACTCTGCCTTTCTTCAGCACTTTGGGAAGAAGATAATATATTACCAGGTTAGTAGAAGCAAATGTTGCTTATCGTGAGGCCATATTCCTGTAGCTGAGAGGACCTGTAGCTCAGAGAATGGAAATAAAAGGTCAAGACAGAGAGGTGTCATGGTTTGGGCCAGATTGGCCCAATTAGGTGGAACGACAGATCCGAAGGGAGGCAGGAGAGAGAGAGAAAAAGACAGACTTAAGAGTGTGGAAGAGGCCTAGCTAAAAAGTAAGGTTACCGAACAAAATTAGTCCTGTTTTACCTCAAACCAGGATATTAGGGATAAGGTGGTATAAGGCTGACAGCGTGATCTGCCATTTCATTTCTGGGATATCAGTGCTTCATGATTGTGTATCTTTTGGTATGGTGTGTCCTCAGGCCTGTCCTGTTCCTACAGGATTGGCAGCCACCAGAACTCGAGAAGCCTAGCAGCTGCAGCTGGTACAGAGGTGAATAGTTGGAGTGAATTTTAAGGCCTGGGTGACGAAGTATTAGACTTTGATTGGGAAGGGCTGGGAAGTTGGGCTGTGAGAGAGGATGGGAGGCTCTGAGGTGATCGGTCAGTTGAGATTGATGAGAAAAGTAGGTGCTTAGTGCAGTGGTGGGATTTAGGGCAGTTGGAGAACACATCTTGAGTAAGGGTGTTGAGATTGTTGGAAGGACAGAAGCTTGTAGATAAGCAAAAGGAGATGTTAAGATGGAAAGATGTTAAAAGGCTGAGGAAATTTTGGGGACATTGCAGAATATTTGTCTTGTTTGGGAAGCACTGGATGTCAGGAGTTGAAGGGGTGGGGGATATGAGTCTTGGGAAAAGACCTGATGCATGCCCATATGTCTGCACGCCCAAGTCCTTTTTTGTCATTAAAAATTTGGTGGTTCTGATCCTTTCCTCTCTACCTCTGTTTCCCCTCCTCAGTAATCAGGGTTAGCCTGCTTGTTCCTCCGGACCCTCAGCTGAGCTGTGGCAGCGTCACCCAGCCAGCTGCCACCAAACAGCATGGACAGCAGTTGAGTTCTTCTTGCTTTTCCCCAAGTGGTGACATTAACCGTGGCCAGTCTTCTCCCCCTGCCAACTGTTTGCAGAGAAAGGATAGGAGTGCAGCTATCTTGGAGGACTCTGGCTGCCTTCGAAGCATGATATAAACTTGCCAGCTATTTCAAAGTTGGAGTAAGGCGAGTGACAAGAGATACGGTTGTATAACAAATGTTTTCCTTGAAAACTGGATTAAAAACAAGTGAGTGACAAAAAATGAGAAAGCCTTGTGCTCTGGTAATGTTCACTCTCAAATTACTGCAGCATTTGTCTGTGATTCCACATAGCATTAAGTAAAATCAGTGGTGTGGGCAGTGTTAATCAAAGGGAAATTTTGACTTTATGGTAAATCAAAAGCTAATGTTTGGTTTTAAAATGCCTTTTTTTAGCATTGTGGTTTGGAAGCCCTGTGTTGCTGTCATGCTTTCCATGGTGTGCAATGGTCTCTTCTGTTTAAGGTGGTGAGCAATTGTTGTGGCCGCTGTGTCCCCTCAGAAAAGAAGGCTAGTGCCAGCTGTGCCGAGAGGGGAAGCGATGTGACATGCATGTAAATATGATTCCCAAGACTTTGCTGTTTTGTCAGAAAGCTGGAAGTTAATAACAAATAATTAAAACTTCTTGGGTTTTTTTGTTTGTGTCTCGTTTAACATAAAATGTGAAAAATTTGTTTAAAACTTCTTGTTTCCGTTTTTTTGGGGGGGGGGGGCAAAAGCACAGTAAGGAAAACTAGCGCTGTTTCCATTGAAAAATAGTTTTGATGGAGAATTTTCAGCAGTCTCTAGGTTTGCTTTTGAGACTAAAAATGGCCTTTCTGGAAGGAAAAACATCTTGCCTTGTGTATCTGTAGGACTGGAAATGATAACTTAGATCCATCGGAAAAAGTAAGGTTTCAGCTTCCCAGGAATGTCACAGCATTGGCTGTCAGTACTTGTCAAGGCTTGAGAGCGTGAACTTTTGAAGCTAATGTTTGTACTTTGGAACAGGGAGGGCTGACTACTTTTGAAAGGTTTTCCCTTACAAAGAGGTTGATGGGGGTGTTATTTCTTTTGAGACCTGTAAATTTGTACTTGGGGACAGCGAGGGCGGTCTCTCTAGTAGCCAGTGGAATTAATACAATTTTTAACATTCCGTGTGTGTTACAGAACACTACACACATGCACATGTATGTGTGTATACGTATATAACATATACAGGTAAAACATATTGCAAAAAACTTGCATTACTACTTTAAACAACGCAAGGGCGACGCTTTGACAGCAGGTTGTGGTGGTTCTTTTTTCTTGTTTTCTTCTGCTCGATCCAGAGGACAGTAGATCCATCAACATCTCGAGCAAAGGCGCTGTTCTCTGGGTGGCTGGGGTTTTTGGGAGCACTGCAATTTGGGATGAGTGAGTCTGTGTTCAGGTGGGGTTTTTTTAGTGTGGTAAAATCATTTATTAAGATCAAATACTTGTTAAACAAGACCTCAATTGGAAAAGAATAGTCTTAGAACTTGAATGAAATTTCATTTTAATTTAATGAAGTAGTAGGTTGCAAGTTATATAATTGGGTTCTGTAATAGGTACTTATTAGCATTTTCATCCTAACATTTAGGATAAGTAATTACTTTAATGTTTAAAAGCTGAACTTAATTTGTTTTGTAACAAAAGTTGTAATTGATTTTGCTGCATGGTTCTTAGGAGGATAGCATTGGGATTCGTGGGTTTAGCTCATTTATAAGGTCGTTGCCTGTAATACTCAGTCTTCGTGCAAGCAAGGCCAATTCCACGCACTAAAGCAGATTTACATACGTTGACGTCGAAGTTGAATTAGGCCCTGTGAGTATATCTTATGTCTCGCCAAGCTAGCTATAAAGGGGAAATCTTTTCAAAGACTTTAGCAATCTTAGAGCTCTTTGCTTTATTTCTAAACCCTATAATTAGTGGTTTCAAGAAAACTGGATTTGCTTCTTCCCAAAGCTGAGGGATATGCATAGTAATTTTGAAATCTAGCCTCTAAACATGGTCTGGCTCCTAACTTTTCTAAGTAAAAAGTGTTTTAGATGTCTGAGCATCAAGCTGACTTAGAATTGGCTTTTTTCTTTAATCTACTCTTTTTCTTCTTTTTCTTTTTGTTTTTTGTTTTGTTTCTTTTCCTTCTAATTTCTCATATTGGAAAAACATAATGTATTTTCTTTGCCCTGTTGCCACAATATTAGGGCGTGGTAAAGATAACACTTCACTGTTTGCATCTGGAGGCTCTGATGGTGTTTGAGACTCTTTGTAGTTCAAGATAAATTATGCTTGTGATTATCATCAACCCTTCAGAAATTTAAATTAGTATGCAAATAACAGGAAAGATTATCAAGATTTTAATTAGAAAATAACAATTTTTCAACCTAGATAAACTAGATTTATCTGTTATACATTCTAGCTGCATTTTTAAAGTGTTCGTAGCCCAGCTTAAGAAAATAACAAGAGAAAAACACCAGCAAATTGTGAGTTGCAAGGTACTGCTGAGAAATGAAAATTATTCTTGGTAAACCTGGTCTTCCTAGCCTGCTGTGCAGTTTGAGTAAGCAAAGAATGAGGTCAAGATAAATCAGGTGCTATTGAACGCTCTTCTCATTTGTATTTCACCTTGTAGAACTTGGAAGAGATCACGGGGTTTGTTGCTTCCACTGCCCTGCTGTCTTCGGCAATTGTGAAATAGTTATTTAGTTTTAGAAAGACCAGCAGAATGTGTACTCTGAATGCTCCTGCTCACCATTCATTATAAAGCTTTTAGAAACAGTTTAAGCTTGGAAACATTCAGGAGTAACTGCTTTTTTGCCGCAGTAAGAGAACAGGAGGTAATGGAAGGCGTAGCTGAGTTTGGGGTCAGTGTGATCCAACCCATGGAACCAAAGTGGGCTGCTTCCGAAATTGCCAGCTGCTTCTTTCTGGAGACAAGAAGTACCTGCCGGAGCAGCAGCTGCCTCCCAGGGCATCAGACATGACCTTCTGCACCCATTTTCTATTCTGACCCAGAGAGCTAAATGTGGCTATTGCCAAAAAAACCCCAACAAACCACCAAACCCAAGTGAGAGCCGCAGTGAAGGCTCGTCTGTGCCCTGCCTTTGTCCCTGTCTTTTCTGTCCTCTTACGCTTCCCTCAGTTCCTTCGTGAAAATGGGCTGTGGTACCATAGGAGGGTGCGTTCAGCTTGGAGTAGGAGACTCTGGAGGTGATGGAGGGAAAACTAGAAAACAGAGGAAGAGGGCTCTAGTTGATGAGGGCAGGCTTTAATTAACCAAAAGCTTTTTGAGTTGTTAAATGTCTTAGAGTTTTTTGATCTGATATGAAATGGTTGGTTCTAAGTTGCTAAATATTTACAAATAAGTGATATGAATTTTTTTATTCACGGTCACAGTGATATGCTTTTTAAAATCTGTGTCCTCAAAGAAGTGAGTAATACAGAATATGAGCTGCAGTACAGCTAAACATTTTTAAAAATTAAAAAAATAAAAAATAAAAAAAATTTCCAACTCCCAGTCCAGACAAGCCATCACCATCCATTCCTGGGTCCTAAAAGAGTTTGCAATTCTTGGGCGTCACTATATTTTTGGTTTCCCTGGCAGTTCTATTCTTACTACACCAGTAGGGAGCTGAACGCAGGATGCCTACTGGCTTGATCCTTTGGGCAACAGACAGCTTCGTAACTTGAGTTACCCAGCAGTTTACCGGTGTGGATGCAGTTAACTACACATGCACGCTTATAAACAGATTTCCTTATTAGATACCACTGTGTTTGTTTTTTAAGTAGGATTGCATAAGTTAGGGTATGACAAGAATGAAAGAGAATATACAAACTATTTTGCTACAACTTAATACTGGGCGTAAGTCTAATATTTCAATCTCGAGGAACTTCACTGATAAGAACGAAAACATCTTTTGTGGCCTATAATGTCTGGCATATTGTTGAAACCTTTAGCTAACAAAGGACAGGTAAAACAAGAAGGCATGTGCTGTCTTTAGTTCAAAGATGTTCTACCTGCTGGGGCTTTTTTCTTTTTTTTTTTCAAGGCTGTGACAGGGAGAAGGTAGCTTGATGTGATTAAAATCTATTTGTGACATAGATTTATGTTAAAAAAGTGATCTGGAAAAATGTGTGTTTTGATATCTTCTGTTCACTGGTGTAATCGTCATTACTTAATGCTTTGTAAAAAGTGCGTAAAGTTGGTATGTTTTGTAGTATCTGACTCACTGAGTTTAGTTATGTGTTATTCTATGTGGATCTCAGAGGCACAGCTGTTGAGATAGCTGTTTGGGAGAAACTTTAAATGTCTTTTTCCTTATCATGCCTCTGAACTTCCTGCATATTTAATACATTTTAACTTATTTCCTTATCATACCTGAATGTATTTAAAAGCAAACACCCCATCTTGCTTAAATGAGAATTTTTGTTTACTTTTTTTTTCTGTGAAATGTATGCTAACTGAAATAATAAAAATCGATGTGATAAGTGCAGCAACTCTGCAGTTGAGTGTGTGGAAAAGGAAAAGCAATATTTTTCCTTCAGGCACATCGCCACCTAGCAGCTGTTAACTAAAATTTGCTCGTTTTTTAGGGCCTGAGCTGCAACAGCTGTTTTTGTCCCTTCCCAGATGGAATTACACTGAGCAATACTGCATGGTGTTTTACATCAGAGTGTGTCTCACCTCTGTAAAGACTGTATTCCCCCCCCCAGTTGCAAAATTGGTCACTGTAGAAATGATTCCTCTTTGCTGATGATCATCAAGGGTGAAACTTCTGTTGTGTCCAAGTGAACGGCTTGCACGTTGTTCCACGGTGTTGATTCTTGGCCAGCGTATGCATTTTCCCACTGAAAGGTCTTGTCTGGCATGGGGCGTAGACCAAGCCAGTAAAACCGCACCAAAACCGTTTTCTCAGGCTTTTCAGTGCTAGAGGCAGCAACAAGCATGGGAGAAAAGAGAGGAAGGGAGAGAGGAGGGGAGGACGGTGGCAGAGGACTGGCAGGGCTGAGGACAGCGGAAGGGAGTGTTCCGTTGTTGCTTGCTTGAAAATGTTGGCTCTAAAGCAGCTCGGTATGTGTTTAAGTGCTGTAAAAACCATATAAAGTCTTACTGTCAAATCTGATATTATGGCCTTGATATATTAAGGAATTGCCATTTTTTCCTATAAAAATTCAGGTGGACAAACCATACACATTTGTAAGGATTTATTTTTATATTAGGTCCTATTATAGCTCAAGTAAGTCAGGACTATATATTTTTATAGTGGAAGAGTTCTATCAACATTTAGGAACCAGTGACACAATAATGTACTATGTTCATAACATGCACTGTAACTCTTTGAAAAGGTAAGTTTCTCAGACTTTTTTTAAATCTGAAAAAATGCTCCATTCTGCTCATCAGCGGTTGGTACATCTACATCAGTGCTTTAGTTGGGGCAGATGTTGGCTTTTAGAGTGCATCTCCTGATTGCCCTTCTTTGGTCTGCATCACAGAGGAGGCTCAGCCATAAACCAGGTTCTGTTCAGACGAAAAGCAGCTGAAAGAAGTGCAACAAGAGTGTCCCCAATGTGTGCCAGCTGCTCAGGGACATTGGTCCATCTGACCAGACATAAGCCAGTTCAGAGAAGACACATGGAGTGTAGATGGTTGAGCCCACAGCACCAGTTGCTTCGCGCTGCTTTCATAAGTATACCACTGTATTTTCCGAGAGAGAGTTTTGATATTTTCTTATTGTGAGAATTCATAGAATCATAGAATGGTTTGAGTTGGAAGGGATCTTAAAGTTCATCTAGTTCCAACCCCCCTGCCCTGGGCATGGACACCTCCCACTAGACCAGGTTGCTCAAAGCCTCGTCCTACCTGACCTTGAACACCTCCAGGGATGGGGCATCCACAGCTCTCTAGGCAACCTGTGCCAGTGTCTCAGCACCCTCAGAGTAAATAATTTCTTCCTAATGTCTAATCTAAATCTCCCCTCTTTCAATTTAAAAGTCACTCTCCTCAGGGCTGCTCTCAATCCATTCTCTGCCCAGCGTGTATTTGTGCTTGGGATTGCCCCTATGCACATGCAGGATCTTGCACTTGGCCTTGTTGAACTTCATGAGGTTGGCACGGGCCCATCTCTCAAGCCTGTCCAGGTCCCTCTGGATGGCATCCCTTCCCTCCAGCATGTTGACTGTTCCACACAGCTTGGTGTCATCAGCAAACTTGCTGAATTGAAATTGCAGAAGAGCAGCACAGAAATCTTGTCAAACTCCACCCTAATGCCAGGGACTAGCTATCAAAATACATGTTTAGCCTCCTGGTTTTCACAATGGTGATTTACATACTAATTAGAATAAACTTTTTTTTTTCTTGCATCACAATATTTCTGTGATAAGACATTCTTGTGCGAAGGCTGAATTTGCTTTCCGTATTAAAGTGAATCAGAAGATCACTAAGAGGTTGACCTATCTCATCTGCTATGTGGGCTAATTAGAACCAAATCTAATGTACTTTGATGTGTAGTCCAGGGTGATTCAGAAAGACACGTGGATTTTCAGTTACCTCTAGGGGATGCTGTTGTGTTAGAAGTTCCAGTGTTTTAAACGTTTTATGTATAGATATGGGTGTTTATCTGCCTTACAGAAGAAAAGTGTGTGCAATCCCATAGGAAGTACTCTAGCTAATGTGAAGCAGAGATACTACAGCACATAACTGTGTTTGCAACTATCAGTATGTAAAATGAACAGAATGAACTAACAGAGGTCCTGGGGTGATGTTAATTGCTTGTTTTTCTGTGTATGTTGCTTCTAACCTGTTGATGCATTGACTATTGATTTCAGTTCAGTGGACGGTATCTCAAGCTGGTGAAGTGTTTGATGAACAGCAGTTTGAATGAAGCAGTTGGGAATTCTTTGCTGTCAGGAGCAGAGCGCTTCACAGTGACCTTGTTGGTATTTAAGGTTGATGTCTGCTAGACTTGAATTTATTGAGCTGTTAAGTTTTCTTTCAAAGAAAGGTTTGCTATGAATGGATTTTGGTTTTAGAATTCTTGAGATACATTCACATTGATAATTTCCCCCCCTATTCTTTCACTAGGCATCACCTTACTTTCAGCATAGATATTTTCATTTAGAAATTCATAAAGCTCCCAGGGTTTGGTACCAGTTTAGTATTATTTAATGTGAAGCATCTGAGTTGTTCATTATGAACGTTTCACAAGTGTTAATCATAGTGTATACTGTACTGCTGAAAGCCATTCACAAACTAAAGAGATCATTACTGTCTAAAAACCTGTAGACCAGCATCTACTGGTCTAATGAAGGAGACAACTTCTTTATTCGTGTCTGGACAGCAATACTGAGCAGTCATTGATTTGTAGACAATATCAAACCTTGCTTTTCCAAACAACATGAAGAAATGCTTATCTTTGAATACAGAGAGGAATTTATACCGGACTTTGAACTCTAATGCCCTGGTGTAGCTAACACATTATGTGCAAACCCTGTCTTGTAGACCACTGCTCTAAAGAAGTTTAGAACATTGCTTTCTTTTCTTCCTCATCGCCTCCACTTCCCGCAAAACTTTCAGTATTTTAAATTGGAAAAATGAAATACTTATGTCTTCTTATCCTTCCCAAGCATCCATAAAATGTGTTGTATTAATGTAAATTCAGAGATACTCTCTATATTAAAAACTGTACATAGTAGAAATGTTTTCCCCAAAAGCTTTGGCATACTTACATGGAGAAACTTGCATTTCATGCTGAAGAAACGTGCTTGTCTTCTGTTTATGTTGTAGGTATGGATTTTTATCACAGTTAACATCTCAAAGGATTAAGACTTCTCTTGATGCCTTTATTAAATGACTGGTTTAATCTGAAGCATTGGTATAGAAGATCTTTGAATTTGAGTATGCACAACATGATCCGCTATGTACAACCTCTAGTCCCCCTAGTCATCATGTTCTTCTGTTTCTTAAAAACATTTCTCTCTCTAGAAAATACCTTGCGCTACTTTGGTCTGGAGATGTGTGGTTGCAACTTTTGGGGTAACAAACACTGTGAGGCAAAAAAACAACTGCAACTTTTTTATTAGGTACTGTCCAAGAAATGTACTGTTACCTCAGCCTTAAGTACCTGCAAATTTTTACACCATGTTGTCTTAAAGATTAATAGCACTTCGAATTACGAGAGTGTCCTTTTTGCATATAAATGATCAGTAAATGCTTCTTGACCCTCATCTTCCCAGCAATGCAGAATTCCTTTCAGGTCATTTGTTTCCTGTGTATTAAATTCAGCACTGGTAGTGGATGCTCTCCTTCAATTGAAGCATATAGGTAGATAACGCACAGAACTACTTTTTGTATCTGAAGTGAGGAGAAACCTTATTTGGGTTCTAAGGAATCTTCCTTGGAGATAAATTTCCTATTCCTAGTTATCCTAGTGTAGCCGGCCAAATATGAGCCAGCAGTGTGCCCAGGTGGGCAAGAAGGCCAACAGCATCCTGGCCTGTATCAGCAATAGTGTAGCCAGCAGGACTAGGGCAGTGATTGTGCCCCTGTACTCGGTACTGGTGAGGCCTCACCTCAAATACTGTGATCAGTTTTGGGCCCCTCACTCCAAGAAAGACATTGAGGTGCTGGAGCGTGTCCAGAGAAGGGCAACCAAGCTGGTGAGGGGTCTAGAGAACAAGTCTTCTGAGGAGCGGTTGAGGGAACTGGGGTTCAGCCTGGAGAAAAGGAGGCTGAGGGGGGAGACCTTATTGCTCTCTCCAGCTACCTAAATGGAGGTTGTAGCGAGGTGGGGGTCGGCCTCTTCTCCCAAGTGACAAGCGATAGGACAAGAGGAAACAGCCTCAAGTTGCACCAGGGGAGGTTTAGCTTGGATATTAGGAAAAATTTCTTCACCGAAAGGGTTATCAAGCATTGGAATAGGCTGCCCAGGGAAGTAGTGGAGTCTCCATCCCTGGAGGTATTTAAAAGACAGGTAGATGTGGTGCTGAGGGACATGGTTTAGTGGTGGACTTGGCAGTGTTAGGTTAATGGTGGGCCTTGATGATCTTAAAGATCCCTTCCAACCATAACGATTCTATGATGCTGTGATCAGTAGTAACTTTAACTGAATTACCTAGTCTCACTGAAATATCCAGAACATTCAAGCAGTACTTTTCAAAACACCTTGACAAAGTGTCGCTCCACGAGTTGTTTCTGTAATGTAATGTCTTCCTCTTCTTGAACAGAGGGGAGAAAATGTCAAAGTGGACATGAAAGTTTGTTACTGGTTCTCGCTGACTGCATGCTCTTGTGTGTACCATTACAATTCCCCAGCCCAGGAAGGCAGGGATGAGTTACGTGCCGAGCCAAAGAGGGCAGAGGGAGGCACGGGGAAGATGAGGACTCCATTAGCTGGTTTTGTTTGTCTTAGACCAAACTTCCCTAGTATTTATTTCTCTTTTTCTGTCAAATCAGACTTCAGGTGCTCCTCAGCCGCAGGAAATGCAAACTGATGCCCATTAGGCTAGCACATGCTTAGGCCCGTCCAGATGTTCTGCCCTCTTATGATGACTCATACACATCTGTATGAGCAGCTAGAGTCTTTGTGATCAAGGTTTGGCCTGCAGAAGAGCAGACCACATCCTGCGATGAGGGCGACTGCTGTAATGATCTCCATCGTTGGTGTCATCTAAGCTGGAGCTTTAGCAGCTGTTAGAAATGCAGGACACAGGACGTTTAACTGCCGATAGCCCTTGAAACAGACCAAATGTGACCGTGTACTGACTGAATTGTAGCAGTGCGTGTGCGAGTACGCAGTACCTGTCGCTGTGCAAACGGGTGTACCTCATTTAACTTTAATTGGCTTTCTCATACCAGAGCTGCTGTTCTGTTCTATTACTGTAAAATGGCTTTAGTTTTCACTGCAACCGTATGGGGGTATGTCTCACGCCACGCTAGGAAATTAAGTAAACGTTTAAGAGAAAGAATTAATTGTAAACAGATGGATTTAGCTCAGTTGTCCTGCTCAGGAGCCCGACCAAAAAGTTGCTCTTGCTGGGCTCCAGCCCCGTGTCCAGAGGAGGCCCCTCTACTCCCCGGGCTGCCGCTGCTTCCCTCCTCCTCCTCCTCCTCCTCCTCCCCCTCCCNNNCCTCCCCCCCGCCCCCGCCCCGCGGGGAGCGGCTCTGGCCCTGCCCCCCTGCACAGCCCCCTCTGCACCGCCTCGCCGCCGCCTCTTTCTTTCAAACCCCGGGTGCGTTTGGGGGCTGATGTGGTGCAGAAAACATCCCTGACATTTGCG
>VYXH01001410.1:547112-581248 GCA_013397275.1 Burhinus bistriatus | reverse complement strand
TGAAGATGGACCTGTTGAACTACCAGTACTTGGACAAGATGAACAACAAT
The DNA here is from genome assembly GCA_013397275.1 of Burhinus bistriatus. Lineage (NCBI taxonomy): Eukaryota > Metazoa > Chordata > Aves > Charadriiformes > Burhinidae > Burhinus > Burhinus bistriatus. Next base: position 581,198 of record VYXH01001410.1, on the reverse strand, counting down.
CTTGGCATTCTGTGCTATGAAGGTAATGGTTTCATTTCACAAAGCGGCTGTCGTCGGAGCGCCGTTGTTCGGGAGCGTGAGTTTTTCCTCTTGGAAGGAGATCTGTGCTCCTGGGCGTGAGATACTTTGCAGTCTGTGTTCTCCAGGCTTTGTTTAGGGGAAGGCATTTTTTTCTTTTCATTTAATGTTTCTGTTTGTTGTTTTTGTGTTTGTTTGGTTTTTTTTTCAGGGGGTAGTTTTAGTGTTAATTTTGGTTTTTTTCTTCAGGATAACATTAGTTAGGTTAAAGGGCCGTGTTGCTTTTGTGGCGGGCGGAGTTTTTGTTCCTCATTTCCGCAGCTGTAAAAGCAGGGGTTTGTCCCCNCACTGAGCTAATTCAGCTTGGCAGTAGGACTGTTTTTGCTGTAGCCACACACAAGCATTGCAGAAATCTTTCTTCTGATTCAGCGGGAACATTTTCCATCTTCATTTGGAAAATAAACGCTGCAGTTGTCAGGGAAGAAGCGACGGGGAGCGTACATAGGACCAGGAGCTATCTGCTCATGCTCTGCAGAAAAAGACCAGGCCACAAGACAGGCACTTTGGAGAAATCCCATCTTTTCTATCGTTAAATCAGCATGGCCGCATTTCTTTCCTTCAGGAAGTGGAGGGGCTCCCTGTAGAATAGTTAATATCTCTTGTTTCTTTTTTTTTTTTCTTTTCTTTTTCTTTCCTGCACAGATATGCGTATATTTGCTTGAATAAAGCTCTTTTACAGAAGATTGAGCTCACTCATCAGTCCTGAATAACACAGAGCTGGGATTCAATAGAGTTGAATTTTCAAGCTCTTTCTTATCCCATGCTTTCTTCATTACAGCAAGAAAATTAGTTTAAAAAAAAAAAAAAAAAGGAAACCCAACTTGCAGGATCCTTTAACTTTTTCATTGCCCTCTGTAGTAACCAGTGCTTTATTTGGAAGCAGTTGGCAACTTCTGATGAAGACCATGAAGTTTCACAAAAAGTTCTACGTGGGTAGTACATATTCTGGAGTGTTTTGTTGACTAAGACAGAAAAACTGTAGTTTTGGCTCATTAGTTCAATTCATTATAATTATGCCTGATATTTATGGAAGAGTCTTTCCAGCCCCTTTTTTCCCCACCCTCTTCTCCATTAATTGTATTTAACCAGATCTTAGCTTTAATAGTTCAAAAGAAAAAGAACAGCTTAAGGAATACACTCTACTCTAGCAGTCTTTGTTTAGTTTAAACATCTGTTGCTGTGTCCCTTATTATGGAAGTTAACGTTTTTAACACTAAAATAAACACACACAAAATGAAGAAAAGAAAAGCAAAACTTCAGTGGTGTTTATAGTGAGGTGTTTATATCCCAGTGGTTTAAAAAGTATACAGTGGCAACATCTGCACTGAACTCGAGGGGTGTTTTCGAGATGCCTACAGATCTTCCATGCCTCTGCCACAGTATTTATTTTATAAGTGAGTTGTGTCAGCAGTGATGGATCCTCCTGTCTTTTCAGAGATACTGCTGTGGTAGTAACTCTGTTGACAACAAAGTGCCCCTTCAAACTCAGGATTTATTGAAGGTCATACTTGAACTACTTATAAATAGACGCCTTCCTGAAAAGTACTTTTGCAGATGTAGGGTAAGATACAAACACATTGTACGATGTGAAAGTAGGTTTGTAATTTCAGAGGAAGGAATTATGGACCTGTATGCCCCAGGAAGTAAATGAGATGGGTTCCTTATTCCTTTCGAATCTCTCTTGAAACACTTGCTTTTGCTTATTGAGATAATTGGTATGCTGGTGACATGTGTCATTATCCTTTTATGAGGTTTACTTGCGGTTTTAGTCGTTTACCTCTGGCACAAGCCACTGGAACTATCATTGATTTGTAGCTGCAGTTTATGGATAAGAGACGTATTGTGTGCATTTGGCAGCTCTTTAGGTCAACATGGAGTAGAAGAATATAATTTGTGTCCCAAGACGAGTCCTGCTTTTTCTTGCCCAGCAAGAGTTACAGATAGCAATTTGTTATCAGCAAGCTTGAGTCTATGGAGTTAACACCAGCACTTGGTTAGTCTTCCTTGAGTGGTAGGTCCAGGAAGCCTCAGCTATGTGTTAATCTCGTTCAGTTCCTAACTAGTGTCATTCATGGTCATGCTCCAGTGAGCATGGGAACATTTACTGACAGTGCTGTTTAGTTCATAAAACATATTTCTGATTTTGGCTTGCTTAGTGGAGGTCTGGAGGAAGAAAGTAGAATGGTGACTGATATAGATGGGATCTGCTTTATGGACAGAAAAGTGTCCTTTGGTTGAGGTTGGGCAGGAAATGGGAGATCTTAGAAGTTCTCCTGTTAACCTTTAGGAAATTATGGTGTGTTGCAGATTTAGCTGACCGCTGACTTAACTGAAGTTGACTGTTTTCACAAACGTAAGAAATTGTTTTGTTTGTTTGTTTGCTGTGAGGGTGGTCTAACACTGGCACAGGTTGCCCAGAGAGGTTGTGGAGTCTCCATCTTTGGAGATACTCAAAACCTGACTGAACATGGCCCTGAGCAACCCGCCCTCATTGCGCCTGGTTTTGAGCAGGAGGTTTGGACCAGGTGATCTTCAGAGGTGCCTTCTAGCCTCAACACTTCTGTGATTCTGTGATATGATAGAACATTTTACACACTTGTATGATTAAGACAGCCACAGCCAGCAAAAGGATTATAACCAGCGATGAGGTGAGAGGGCTTTTGAAAGGGGGTCCGTAACTTGGAACCATAGAATAAAGCTATTTCCTTTCCTCAGGGTTGTTTGTTTTATGCTGATAATTTGTGTCCTTTTGAGCGTTTTCTTAATATTATTACTAGCTTTGAGCTCCTCATGATGCCCTGTGATAACCTCAACTCTGATGCTTTTGGAGGAAAATCTTACTTTTAACAACACGATGGTTTTTTTAACAAGTTGCTTGAAAAGGAACATTTGAGTTTTGTCTCCTTCTCCAGTGAAAGAAAATTTTTAAATCATTCAAATGAGAATGTTTAGCCTTTGCCGATGGAAAAGTGACAGTTATATTAGCAATGATCAACCATTTCAAGCAATTTATTGTAATATATTTGGTGCAACAAGAAAGAAAAGAAATAATTAGAGAATTGTTGACTCAGCATCTGGATGCTGATTTTTAGCATGAATACATCTGATATTCTCCTACTAAACTTTTGCTGGCAGTGATCAACCGTGGCCAGTTTAATGAGTAGTGCTTTCTTACAATGGTTTTCTTCCTAATGAGCTCAGAGGCATCAGAGAACTCTTGGGAGACTGTAGTCCTCGCTGAGGTGCAAAGGCCGTGAAGCAGAACTGTTCTGTACCAGTCTGGCGTTCCCAGTGCTTCCTATTGAATGACAGGCACTTGATCCGGGCATGTATTCAGAGGTAGAACATCTGCGTTGTGTTTTGCAGTGGAAACTCACTTAACTTCAGCTGAATGTCCTTTCTCCGAGAGCCTTGTGTGTGAGGTAATGGCAGGAGGGCTCAGAGTGAAACAAACCCCAGGTGATCCTGCTCTTTGACTAGTGCCGGGGCAGCCGGGCACGGCTCCTCGTTTCCACTGGAATATGCATGAGAAGGTGCAGTCTCCAAGTAGCAGATTTGTTTCGTTTTGTTGTTTATCTGAGGGAGCGTACAGATGGCTGTGTGTTGGAAGGCAGATTTCTGCCTTCCTTCCTCTCTCTCCCATTTTCGAATGCTTTGGGTTATTACTGCATTCTCGAGGCTTGAACTGCTGTGCTGGGAAAGGTATAAAGAAATGCAATAAGATGCTAAGAAATCCCCCAGGCACGTTAGGAGACTTGGAGCACTTAGAATGGTTATACAGAGTTCTCTGGACAGTCCAGAAGGCTGGATTTTTTTAATGAAGAAAATTGGATCCAGATTTATAGAAAAACACCCCTTTTTGGTTTTGGTACAGCTTACATTGGTTAGTGGCGTATTACATAATTATTTCACTGAGTTCCTCTAACAGTGGAGCATTCGCTGGCTACAGCCCCGAGCTTGCCTAGCTGTGCATCTTCTTAGGGCACTGCAAGGCATTTTGCATGGATGTGTATCGTCCCAAAAAGGCCAGTTTAGATGTTTGATATCAGACAAGGAGCCCGAAAGAGATTCTGCTAGATTTACTTGCTTTTTAATGAAATATAACATCTTTTCTGAAGTTCTAAAGAACGGTTTCCATCAGTTTTCTTTGCTGACCTTGCGTATTACTCTGGGTTTGTAACATCAGTTTCTCCTGTTAACTGCAAAGTTTCGTTTAGTTTCTAAATATATAAAATGACTTTAACACTGTTAAGAATTAGTGGAATAATAAATAGGATAAAAATCTCCTTCATGGTGAATTAAGTATTTGTAATGCAGTGTAAAATTTCTGTTCAAAATCATGTGAATTAACATGCACCTACAGAATGTTCCCCATTTATAGAATATTCTGTGGGTTTTGCTTTTTTAATGTCTTTTATCTTTAGGAAAAAACAAAGAACTCCAACTTCACAGTTGGGCTTTTCTTACTCATTTCCTCCAAGCATGAAGTTGGGAATATCCTTTTCAGTACTGACATCAAAATTCAGTTTATTTTCCTCGTTCATCAAAGGCAAGATAGATTCGGGTCATACTTAAGCATTTTTTTTCCCCTGGAGTTCTGTTTTCTCATCACCCTTGATGCTAGTTCAGCATTTGTACTGAGAGCTCAAAGAAGGAAATTAAAAACCCCAATATAATGGTGGGTTATCCCATGACTTTCAATAGATAAGATAGGTAGCGTATTTTTTCTGAGATAAAAGGTAGTGAGGTTTGTAGCAGTAAGTTGAATTCTGTGTTAATGAGCAATTTGCTTAAAGGCTGTAACTTGTTACTCACAAGTCAAATTTGTTACAGTGCCAGGTCTCTTTGGATATAAATCCAGGGATTTTAGGAGACATTGAAAAAGCTTAAATTGCTCCAGAGTTTGAACAATGCATGGTATTGTAGAGAGAACTGTTAGAGAGAAAATAAGGCTTAAACAACAGTCTTCATTGTGTGGCATCTAAAATTATGAATGAAAAAGTTCATATGTATTGGTTTTGCCTTTTTTTAAATACCTGCTTTGCATGAAAATAGTTGTCTATTAATTTCTTCTTGAGGATTAATACAGATGGGCTTTTATATTTGAATTTGGCTGAACAGACTACAGTTTTAACATGCTGCATGCAGACAGTGTGCCAAGCAATTTAGCAAAGTTGTTTACACTAACAATAATCCAGCAGGACAGAGCCTATAATTTTTCACTGATAATAGTATGAGGTAGCAATGAATACAAGTTTCTGGAGCAGTGTTTACAAAAATGGTATTACACTTTTTCAGCGTTAAGGAATCATGAGTAGTTTGGGGTTTAATTTCTTTTTTAAAGCCAGCCAATTTTTTCTTCATCCTGCAGTCTGTATCATCTCCCTGAAAATTACTTTACAAATCAGCATGGAAGGGTTGCTGGACACACAGGGTCATTGTTTCCTCCCCCTTTCAGTAAAAGCCGTGCGCTTTGAAAGATAACTGGCTATGTGATGTAGCACTGCTAGACATTGTCGTGTAAGCACTATGCCAGGACTGTGGGTGCAGTAAGACAGACACCATGAGTGTCATGATGGACAGTTTTAATTTCCTGGAGGCAGATTTCCCCAGGTACTTCATCTAACAGCTTTTTTTAAGAATGAGCAGACGTTCTCCTGCCTGTCTCTACCAGTTGATGTAATGGTGCATGTAGCTTGGTATGTACCGGCAGGTATCTTGGGAGCCTTGGTGGGACGGAAAGGGAGGCCATAGGCCGTCCAGCACAAGGGCAATTTTGAACAGGCAGTTGAGCTTTTAGTTAGGATTATCTCTGTCAACTTGTAAACCTCATGTTACTGATGGATGGAGTTGGAAGAGTTTCATTCTTAACATCGGTAGTAGTTTGGCTCTGATTCTAAGGTAAGGCAAGCTTGGAGCATTTTAGTTATTAGGAAGGAGCTCTGTACAGCTTTTTCTTGCGTAGCCTTGGTGAAGTTGAAGTGCAGATGTTCCTGGGACCACCACAGCATTGGTTCTAGCCAAAGAAAAAGTCATCCAGAAACTTCAGTGAGGTGGTGAGTTTTCATTAAAGATCTTTAGACATCTAGTTTTAATAGGAATGCAAGTCCTGAAAATCTCAGGTAAAAAATAATACGAACATGGGGGACAAAAGTGTGAAACGGAGTTTAGAATGTTTCCTTTACCTAAGTGTTGTGGTTTGGGCGATGAAGGAGGAAAAGATCATCCAGAATGTGGTGTATATGGATGGAGGTAGATAATATTCGGGATAAAGTGGAATGTTACAGCCTTTGTGGCATAGGAGGAGGAAAGCAGATAGGTGCTAGCTTAGTTCCTTCACAAAAAATGTGGCTCCTGTCTTTTCATAATACACATTGTTACAAGAGTCTATCTTTGATTACTTTAAGACATGTTCTTTTTCACTCCTCATTTTGGAGTGTTCCTTGTCAACTGTGAGAATCAGGCATTGTAGTGTATAACTTTCCTCCTGTTCTTCCAAATGTTGCTGGCAGGTTCCAGGAAATATATTTGCTCTCTCAGGACAAGTTTGGAACCAGTTGTGTTTAAAAAGCAGTAGTTTTTCCTGGAAACCCATTTGACAGGGCAGGCATGGAAACCACTCGGTTTGCAAGACTTAATATTTATTCCTCAGCATGCAGAAATAGTTTTTTTGCCTTTAAACATGGGTTGTAGTTAGAAGTGAGAGAGGTTTAGTAGATGAGATCTTTTTTTGTCAGGGTAGGAATGGCACTGCTGTATGTGAATATAAGCCAATATTGAAATATTTATTATGCTTTAATTTAAGCAAAAATGACAGAACAGCAGATTGGCAATAGCCTTTGTAGTTACTATTTACGAAGTGCCCAGCCCAGGAATCCTTTGTGCAAGAAGAGTGCAAACCAAAGCTGCTGAGTGCATCTTTTGGAATAGCTGTTGTCTTTGGGGGAATGAGTATTTACTTGTTTTACAGATGGCATTAGTGCACTCTGGTTGCACTTTAGAGGTGGTATTGTGACTTCCAATTTTGTTATTTAATTGTTAATGTTTAGTACGTCTCCCCTCTGAAAGTAAATTTATATATTTGTAAAATCAGCAGGTTTTGACACTTTCAGAGCACAACCTTTCAGAAAATTACTGTTTCTTGGCTCCAAATTTCTAAATTTGAGTTGGTTTCTCTGTGGTACATTTGTTAATTGTAATTAAATGGCAGTACGAAGAAAATCAAAGTTGTCCAGTCAAAAGGAAACTAATTCTATGGATCCAAGTTATCTAGGAAGACCAGTAAATGCCACACAAGAGCTAGCCAAGTAAAATAAGACTGTTCAGTTGTTCTGTTTGTATTCTTTGGAAAATAATCTGTTCTAAAGCAGGAGTTCTACAAAAAGTACTCTTAGCATATAGAAAAAAAAAGTTGACATAACTATGGCACCTCCTTTGTGGTGGTTTTATACAGAACACATTAAATGAAGATGGGATGAGGGAAGTGCTGTATGATTCATATAGGACAAGTTTGAACTCAGCTACTTTCTTGGATTTAGTATAAATATTTATGGCATTGAAGGGGATTTTTTTTTAATATGCTTCCTTGTGCTCCGGATCTTTTAGATGTCCTCCTCAGACATCTGGTGTTCATTGCTGCTTGTTTAACCCCCACCCTTCAGTTTTCATGCTGTGGCATCTCAGAGAGCTATCGCAGTCACTCTGTGGTTGGCGCAAATTAAATCTCATGGAGCCAGCTGGGAGAATGCTGACATGCACACTTTTCCTGCTGAATGCTCTAAAACCAGTGGCTACAGTTAAAGAGGTGAACACTTTGCTCTTGTCTTGCTGTAGGCATCATACTGAGCTATTTACCAACGGTGTCAAAAATAGGAATTCCAGCATTAGCCATGATGTTTACGGATTCTTGACTAGTTTCTGTCTCTTCGAAAACCTTCTCTTATCAATGTTATGTAATCAATGTACCTAACTTAGCTCATCAGCAAAAAAAAAATTAAGTTCTCTTCCTTTAAAAATCCTTAAAAGTCCTAATTTCTAAGACTGAAACTGCTTTGAGGTACATTGTGCTTGCCTTAACAGCTAATCTGTGGATGTACTGAGTTTTTCTTTGTAGTACAGTAAATTGAACACTACCCTATTTGAGTTCAAGTGCTTCTCAATGAGTCCATTTAGAGGCAAGTATGATAACAAACATTTTAATACTCATTGTAACGTATTTATATATATTTTTTTAATCTTCTCTGCAGAATCCTAGTCCTCAGAGAAGCCTAGTTCATTCAGCCTTCAGCTAAATAGTGACCTCCTTATTTACAGAGGTGAAAAAAGAGCTACAATTGCTTAAATTCACATGAGTCGGGGATAAAGCTGACAGCAACATTCAGAGCGCCTTGATTGTAATACTTTGCTGTAGCTGCTAAACCTTACTGTGATCTGTTAGGAAACTAAAAGAGCTTTTACCTGTTTTGAGATGTGCAAATAAAAATTGTAATTAGCTAAACAGATAAAAACTCTGGTCGTGGAAACTTGGACTGATGATATATGGACTAGATGCTTGCTTTCTGCTCAGCAGTCATGGAGGGAACGGGAGCTTTTGGACTCAAATCTCTTGCGACTGTGGTTCATCTATAGTGGACCCCTTCTGAACTGAGATGAAGAAATCTGTTTCAGGGGAAGCAGTTGAGTCTTTTTAGCTTATCCAAGGAATGGGCTTTTACAAAGAATAATGGGATGGAAGAATTTTCAGTTCCCCTATTTGAGCCAAAGGACCTCTGCAGGTCTGCTCTTTTATATTCGAGGCCTGTTGAGTTGCATAAAAGGAGTGTGCCCACTGATGCTGGCAGTTAATTTTATATTCTCCTCAGAAGATGAGTTGGGATAAGAAACTTCAATTAAATAGCAGTCCACCATGGTCATGCAATGCACAGCTCGGCAGCAGGCAAGCTGATAACCCATTTATGACCTAAAGCAGTACTTCCAAACCTTTTCAATTAATGCAGTGTCTCACTGCCCCTGAAGTGACTGTTTGGTTCCGTTAAAAGATTCACGGCGGTATTTAATAGAGCGCCTGCTTAATTATGGGATGGCACATCTTTAATGTGTGATGGAGGGTAGAGATCTGCAGAAATGTTTGGGAGGTACATCACTGAAGTAAAATGGGGAAGGATTTAGCAGATAATTAACTGGGGAGTGATATCATAGTAATGTAGTGAGGCATTTAATTTCTGGATCCCGTGGAACTAGTATCATCTGAATGGTGGGACAAAGACATACAACTGACATTTTTTTGTTACCTTCGTTTTATCAACCCATCTGATCTTCCCTGTCTTTTCTGTGTTTTGTCAGGAATGAGTTGCTTCTGCAACTTTGAAATAAATAATCAAGGAGCCTGGAGTTAAGTTAATCAAAAGGGCGATTCAGCTGAAGACTAGTAGGTATAGGGGGAGGAAAATGGAGCCCTAATTAAAGGTCTTTGAGAAGCAGAGTGTAACTTTGTTACTGCTCACCCATTGCAATCCCATGACTGTCAAGATAACTTAAAAAAATATGAATTTCTGCTTGTTCCTTACTTTTCCAAGAGTTCTGGAAAACCTGCCCTCAGTGCCCAGAAGACTGTGAGAAAGGCTGTCCAGGCAGCGTGTAATTTCTTGGTAGCAAACACAATCCCTGCCTCTATCTTTCCTGCCTTAGCTTCCCCTTGCAGAGAGCATTTATTTTAAGTGACCCTGCAACTTGGCCCCATAAACCCCCCTCCTTCTCATGAAATAAACAGGCCAGCTATGATTTAGACAGTGCTCCCATCTATCCCTTAGCACCATAGGGTTTTCTGCCCTTTTATCCCTCTGAATCTGACAACCTCTACCAATCCCAGTCACCGTGTAGTAGTGCTGGCTACTGGAGTGAGTGGGAGCATTAATTCAGATCCAGTATTTTCAGTCCTTTTGAGGAGGAAATAATAATGTTCTCTGGTACCAGATTTTTCACCACTGAATCTTCTAGTGAAACAACTGTTTTCAAGCTCTTGTACTCTGTGGTTACCTGAAATTTTTCTGCGGATCTCTTCATAGCGAGGTTTTTTTATTCCCCAGTAAAATTACTTATTGTAGTGGCATGTCATGAACCCAAGATTAAAAACTGCTATGTCAGGGGAGCAAAATTAATTTTATCTTTTCCTTAGTGGTGGTGTGTGCCTGTTTGTCTGTTTGTTTTGGAGACAATCCTTTCAGGAACAATGGTAATATTTTGTATTTTTTATGTATGTTTCTTTATACCAGCACATGTAACCCGGGAGAAATTATGGCATCCTTTCCTCTCCATCTCATGAGCCCACACTGTTCTCTGGGCTCTTCTAGAAGATGAAGCCTTCACGAGTTTTTGGTTATTAAAACACTACATGTGAGCAACAGCTGAGGAAGACTGTTGGGTTGTGTCTCGGAATAATACAAAGCCAGTGGGTCGAGGGATCTGTATTATCCATCCTTGTAGTGCTTATGATGAGCTTGAATTCATTCTCTTCCACTGCCTGAGGCACTGGCTGGGTCATATCTCAGCCTACTGCCATCAGTTACAGTAAAACTCTGCACATAAGGAATTGGCAAGCTGACACATCCTCCTCATTTTCTATGTAAATAGCATGATCAAAAGACTATCTTGTTTTTGTCTGAATGGCTGATGTAGTTTGCTGTTGGATTCAGATTGCTTGACTGCCCTGCACAGTTGTCATTGCTCTCTCCTGTTCCCTCTATAGAAGAGATTTTGGAGCCCGTTTTGAAAGACAAAGGGATGTTGTTCGTTACAATGGATTCTTTGTGGGAAATGGGTTGGAATTGTTCTGACTCTCCGTGGATGAAAGTCTTCAGTATTCTGTCCAGCTCGGTTGAAGGGGCTCTGTGTTCCTTAAATATGCGAGTCCGTTTCAGACAGGCCGCAGTCAGGTAGTGGAAAACCAAAACTGAAGTTGATTTCCTATATTCATTAGGCCAAATGTAATTTGCTCATTTCACCTCAGTTTAGCAAGAGATGATCATGTTGGTGACCATGAAGGCGGCAGCAGCTCCTAGTTGTGTGTCCACATGGATGTGACGATTAAGGCTTGCTTCTAGCCCCATCTCTTCCTGCCCTGTGCCAGCAGCTTCGGCTGTTTGACTGCTTGGACACATGCCATGTGGGGAAAATGCAATGGCCACAAAGACTGGGGGGTTTGTTGGGTTTTGGGTTTTTTTTGTTTTTTTGGTTTTTTACTTACCATTTTGAGATCACTTGTGTGCTACTAATAGGAATCCAACCAGGGAAGTTAGCGCTAAGCTTTGCAGGACTTGCACACAGTACAGTGGCCTAAACGGTGACCCTCCTTTTGTCCAATCCATTCTGAAGGGAGCCACCCATGTGTGCATATGTTTTACTAACGTTTTGAATATATTAGCTTTTGTGTTTTTATTTTTAAAATACAGCATTTATATCCTCTCTTAGGGGCCTTCTACCTTCCAGGTAGGAAATTTTGAGGAAAAAAAATGGAAATAAAAGGAGCATTGCTTGAAAGTGCAATATCAAACTTCGCAGCTCTTTTAGAAAGCTCATTTTTATTGATGCTCTGACTTTTTCCACATATAGAAAAGGAGAATAATGTGAGAAAAGGTGTTCGGAGCATGTTTATAATAAATTATAGTAAAACCTTGCAGTATATCTAAAAATAGGCTCCAATTTAAATAAGCTGAATGTATTTTTTTACCATCGCATAGCACCTTTTGCTTCAGAACCTTATGAAAGAAACAGTGCACAATTTAATTGATTTAATTTTAATATGACCCCATTACAAGCGAACATCTCAAAATTAATGTTTTAAGCAGGGTTGCCATAGAACATACTGACTGTGCTCATACCCACAAGGGGCATTGGTTACTCAGTGCAATAGTCTAGAGTTTGATTTATGTCACAGGATCGTACCCATGAAATACCAGCCATTGGAGCAGAAGGTGGTGTTTCAGACCTGAGTATCTACATTGCTCTCCATTTAACAGAAACGGTATCTGAAAAAAACAGAGCAAGGGTAGCAAATAATTTCTGTCTACTTAGGAGGAATTATTCAAACTTGTGCTTTCACAAATTGAATTTCCTATCTGTCTCTCTTTGCTGTTGAATGAAAATACATAGTTAGAAGGTACCATTTGGTATGTTGAAATACTGCTTAAGCACCCAATCTAACAATTTTTTCTGTTGTGACCTTGCTGTGACTTTGATTTGCTTTTGGTCTTCAAGTGTTGATTGTTTCTGCTACAAGACAGGCTGGTCTTTGATCAGCTCAGCTTTCCCGTCTTTTGTGTAGTACAGTAAATCATTCAGCTGGGTGACAAAAGAAAGAACACCTAGTTCTAGAAACCACCATCGTTGTGGAAAGCAGCATCTTCAACATGTTGACTTACAGTTGTATTTCATTCGCAGTTTTTTTTTTATAGTATTTTTACATTTTTAATAAAATCACATTACCACACTGATAAAAGTAAATCTTTTTATGTGGCAGCTTTTACAATCTGCTTATCAGAAATGTGAGAGAATGCTGTATAATAGTTTTGCAAATAAATTAAAGGAAGCTGAATTCTGATCATATGTTTATTATTTAAACTTTGCCTTATGGTAGTTTTAATTACATATTCTGGAATTATTTTCTGTATTAGGAATTAGTGTAACCTGCTTGGTCTTTGTTTCCCGCTCTCTGAAGTGTATGTGTCCCGTAAGCATTCCAGCCAGGCTACAAAGTGAAAATGAGTGTCTTATCTTGAGGCACCGAGACTGGTGGGACTTCCCCACCTCTCTTCATGGGTCTAGCCCACAGATGCTTACGTAGAATCTTTAGAGATTTCAACTGCACGGAGGAAGAAACTTAAATGACTAAATTTCAGTATTACTATACATGGAGTATGCTGTGGGGATACACCAGAACTACTTACAGTACTTACAATGCAGTTAAGTTGTGCCAGGGAATTAAATGGATCATGTATCTTTTGCTGACCAGTAAATACTAATGTCATGTTTTCTAAGCAAATACAAGCATGTGAAATTTACTGTTTTCTGCAGAACATGTAAATGATGCTTCTCCCTTTGTCTTCCTTTCTCTTTTATCCCCCCTTTTCGGGATGCCCTTGTTGGGTCACGCTGTTCGGCACCAAACAAAAGTAATCTGTAGCTTTCTACATAGGACGTACGATTAGGCTGAGGAGTTCAGCAGTTGTATCTTTATCAGCTTATTCAGCAAGCTATTATTGTCAGTTTTGAAGTATCTAACCCAGAGCTGCGTTTGCTCTTCTGACAGTTTCCTTTATGTACCAGAATATCGACTGTGGTGGCTTTTACCTGAGAAAGGACTGTGCGTCTCTGGCTATATAGAGTCACAGGACCGGGCTAGCTGGAGAGTGAGGATGTATTTGGGTGGGACAGCCCACTGTTTAGCAATGACTGTAGACCTTGCTGCGTACCAGCGCCCGTATGATTGGGCAGCGCTGGCTGCCCACACGCAGCCCTGTATTAAGGCACGTGCTGCCTTCTGTACTTGGTCGGACTTGGTGGCTCGGCTTAGCTCGGCAGCTTGCCTTTCTTTTATAAGAGCCTCTAATGCATTGAGCAAACAAAAAATGATAACTTGGGCTAAGCTTTAGTCCCTCTTAACTGACTTTAAATGTTTGGTGGACATTTTTCCTGGCAAAAAGGCTCAGAAGGGAGTGCTCTTTGGAAGCAACCCTGCTTCCTGAGCAACAAACCCATCCTCAATCTTGTCATGGGGGAAACCCTTTTTTTGACATTGATGTTAACAAGTAGGTCTGCAACATCCTTGGTCCTATTTATCTGGAGATTAGTGTAGTTTAGCATTGATTGCTTCTAAATCTTGTGTGCCAGATAATTGGAATCTTTTTTTAGCCATTGTTTACATAAGTACAGGTACTCTAAGCAGAAGAAAGGAACATTTTTTAGACTTCCTGCTCAGCCAGGTGCTGCAAGAGTTAGCTAAATGGGGCACTATCTTAAAGGGAGATGTGCAAATTTACATAGTCTCATGCTCTACAGTTAGACCTAAGCCTGAGTTCATTGTTGGGTTGGAACTGAAAGCAACCCCACAGTCGCAACTGTTGAGGTGTGAAAATTGAAATTTGATAGAGGAAATACTAAGAAGCTCTGTCAGACCAGAGCCTTAAAATTTATTCCATCCTGCTTCCTTTTTGATGTATCTGCTGCCCTTCTTTCCACGCCATCAATTTCTTACCTACTTACCAAGATACTTTTTCAGTTTTTGTTTTTGTTTTTTTTAAACTCAACACCAAACGTGTATTAAAAAGAGACTGTTTAAGTTGGTACCTGGTTAGCAGAGTGAAGAAAATTTATTTCAATCCTAGTTTAAGTGGCCAGCAGAGACTTTTTACTTATCTTATGTTTATGAAGTAGTTTGTAGAACTCAAGAGTTATCCATGTAAGTCAATTTATGTACAGAGAGTATGCATATGCTATTTTGTAGAGCTATGCTTTTACAATATGGGGGGAGAGAATATAAGATGGTGTAGTCAGTTTTTCATAGTACATTTGAAGAAGCAAATACAGTTACGGTTAGGTTTGGGGAGGCAGTTTTGCCATTTCCCGCCTGTTGCAATTTAGTGTTTTGTATCTAATACAGCATTTTCAAGACCTATTAAGATGAAATCTGCTTTAACCTGTTTTACTCAGCTCTGATTAACAATATGTGTTTTTTGAAAGATCCTCAAGCAAGCACATGATGCTATGTGCTCTGCAAGTGATATTGCTGTACCCAAATTCTGGCTCCTTTCTTTGTGCAGTCTTTTGAACGAGAGGAGGAAAAAGTGGGTGCAGATGATTGAATGCAGAGGTCACTATTTTATGTTCTTGCTTGCCATGTCGAGCATCATGTGTCCCTCATTGGCAGGCATGGTCAGATGGAGGAGCCAGCATAGAATAGTCGGTTTAATCACTGTATTTTGGTTTTGGCTAAGGGTTTTCTGGCATACATATCTCTGCACAGTGGTAGCCAGAGCTTGGTTCCAGGAGGAGTAAGTGCTTTTCATATGTTTTGTAAGCGGATGAGAGCAGCCTTTTGCCGATTTTTCTTTATATGTGTATGTTTCTACTAAATTAGCTTTTTGTCATATTACGAGAAAGTCAGTAAAATATGTGTCAGATAAGTGAATCGGTAAGTTGGCTGCTGGAAGAAATCTATCAATTATAATAAAAAATATTTCCAAGATCTAATTTCATAGCAGCATTTTATGATTAGGCTGTTCTCATTAATACTTAATTTCTTTGTTGTTCCTGTAGTTTGCTGTTTTATTATGCTCTCCAGGTAGGCCTGTTTTATATACTACAAAGGAAATGCAGACTACTGTGACTGTTTACAGCGTTTGGCAGACTACTTCCCAGAACCAAAACCTATTTAAGCTCAGCTTAAATAATATCTTCTGTAGAAACTGCAGTCTGGAAATAAAGTAGTGGTGCAAAATGATGTTTTTACATAAGGGATTTTTTTGTTTGTTTGAGTGGGGGCCATAGAAATATTCAGCAATTATATAAATAAATATAATTTGTGGCTGCTTCTTAGGATATCTTTTTTCATGAACCAGAGGTTTCCTACTGAGGAGTCTGAATGGATTAATTAATTTTCTTTGGTCAAGCAAGTGAAGTAAATCTGCCTTAAATTACATACTTTCACGATTGTCTGTAGTCTAACTACTTCACACAGATTTAATTTCTGGGGAATTTCACAATTTCAAGGATATCAGTCCTCTTACAATGTACAGTATGCTGTGAAGTAATACCCAAACTAGGCAGCTGACAACATCTGCAGATTAATTCTGTGGTATACTGTATTGTGATTCTTTTGTTTTGATAACTTGTTGAATTGAGTAATTTACAGTGACTTCCCTCCTTGGTATTTGATACCTCAAATCATGTGATTTTTGTCCATGAATTGGAATTTTTATGCCATTTATCCCAATTTATGTTGGCACAGACGAACTTCTGTGTTTGAAATGGTGGAATAAAACATGCAATAGTTTGTAAATTCATTCCAATCTATTTGCAATTTAATCTCGTGATTGTTAGAATATAGGAATAGAAAATTTTAAAAAGTTTCATTTTATGGTATCCTTTTCACATATATGTAGCTTTTGTGAATGTCTTAGCTTTTCAGCAGAAATGTTTCATATGTCATGAGGGCTAAATTTTGATCTTGGATCAGTAGAGAAAACTGCCCTATTGATTCCTGGGAATGTCTTGCCCTAAGAACATGAGGCAACTCCTTTTACTGATGAGAGTTTGTCTACATGGAGGTATTGGAAAAGGTAATTAGAGGTGTAATGCATGTTAATTAAAGTCTGTTAAACTCTCGTGCCCATGATTTTATTAATTAATAGAGTGGCCTGAGGTCATGATAATTCAACCCAAGACCTTAAAGGGTAAGGACCCTGTTGACAGATACCACAACTGATGATTTTTTTGTTTTGTTTTTTGTTTGTTTTTTTTTAATTATTATTTTTGTTTTTGTTTTCCCTGCTTTTTCCCCCTTCCCCAAAGTTAATAAATGTGTCAGGAATTCACTCTTGTGGAGAAATCCATTTGTCAGATGCAGAACAGAAAAGTAAAATAGTCAAGGGCAGTGCTGGAATTTTCTTTCAAGGAGTTTTATTTCGATCTGTCTTAAGGTCTGTATCATGTCGATCTTCAGTTGGAAAGACTAAGCCTTTCACTTCTGGACTGTAATTAATGTTCAGATTTTATGCATTAATAGTAGCCAGCAGGGGATAGGAAACTGGGAGGGGGAATAGGATATGGTAGCCATGTCTCGGTGCAACCCATACTGAGTCACTAGGTCGTAGAGGAAGGAAGCTAGCTGCCAAAAGAGTGTTGGGGTTTTGTTTTTTTTTTTTTGTTCCCCGCCCCCCCCGTCTTTGCTAACTCCTGGAGTTCTCAGACATATTTTAAGACTTCTCTGGTGTCTTGCTATCAAATCCGCACTTGTAAAAACATGTTTGTATTGCGTGGGCATTGCAGTAGGGATGCAGATACTGGTGACTGAACTGCAAGAGAAACGCAAACAGTGTTGAAGATCTGCTGTTTACAGAGAACTATCCTGGTGGTGTATATGTCTGAAAAGAGCCATGCAGGTTTTACAAACATTTAGTTTGCATGTGTTAATTTCAATCACTTCCAGTTTTCAGCTCCTAAGTGGTTAAAATAAAGAACATTCTTGCTGACTGCATGGACTTCTGTCAACTGAGTGCAGTACTGCTATATAGGCAGACACTACGTCACGTCGTTATCTCTGTTTAGCTTGTCTGTGCTTTATTGTGTTGCTGAACAGTTTTAATAAAAAAAAAAAAAGAAAAAAGGAAAAAAAAAAAGAGGCTAGATGAATAGTTGTGAGTAGAACTATCTGAAAGCAGCAGATCTGGAGTGCCTTACGCCAGCTGCTTACTGAAACAAAGAGAAGTATTATGAGAGGCACAATAAATGTGTCTGCTATCTCTGCTTTCAGTTGCAGTGCAGACACAAGCCGTCACAGTAATGAATTTTGAAGACTGGAGTTTGGACTTGGGGATTTTTATAAAACACAGTTGTTTTATCAGAGTGTTGTCTTGCCAGCTGTGTGATGCGAGTCTGGTTACCATGGAGCGTGGTCAGTTGGGGGAGACAAATCTAGTCAGTAAACCAGCATTTTGTGTGGTAGACTCTGCTGTGGTTTCTCCCTCTCTGCTTTAAATTCCAGTTTGGTAAGGAGGAAAGTAGCAGGGAAAGAAGTTGCCTTTTTATTTAAATATAAAGCAGTTTTACCCCTAATCAAACTTACAGACCACATGAGAACTCCTGGTGCAGTACAAATAAAGCATATGAATACGCAATGTATCCCCATAAGCAATGTAGAGGTATTTTTGCTCTTGATCTTACCCTGTTATCTGAACTCTCTTGTTTGCTGTTGTTCTCTGCGTGCCTTGTGTCTGCAGGACGGGCTGTACAAGATGCGGAGTGCCTGCAGCTTCTCATGAGGAGGTGCTCAGTGCCTTCCAACCTGTCCTGTAGGAGATTGAGGGTGTAAGAGCTCTTGCTGCTCAGACCTGCTCACCGCTGCCACCTCTTTGAAGTTTTGTTAGTTTGATTAATTTTGGCTGAATGGCCCTGTGGTGCTGCAGATACACTGGACAGTTCTGGTATGTTTATCTGAAGGCCTTGGTGTCCCCTGCACAATTACCACGTTACTTTTACAATTAGGAAAATGCATTACCAAATTTAACAGGCTTTAATTAGAAGCCATTCCTCTCTTTGCTAAACTTCTTTAAAATGGGTTTCTTGAATTCCAATGTACGATAGCATTAGCCTTTTTACCAGATTTTGTACTCAGTCTGGATGTTAATATAGAAATATTTTTGTTACCATACATATAATAAGATGCATTTTAATATTTTTTTAATTATTTTTTTCTTTTTTTTTTTTTTAAAGGAAAAAAAACATTGAGGTAATTGTATAGTATCAGGCTCCTAGCTGCTGTTTGGGAAAAAGGAAAAGTTTCTAACTAAATTGGACAATGTCTAGAGATTTTTGTCTTTTGTAGACACCAGAGTTAGCTTTACATGAATATTTAAATTGCCTGTGTTCCTGTCAGGAGTTGTTGAGGAGGAGTCAGTAGGAGTTAGGTGCCTGGAATTTGTAATTCCTGTAATGGAATTTTGTGTTTGAGTCTTCAGAAGTGATCTGAGATACTGTAGCGAGAAGAGAGATTGCATATGGGTGGGATGAAAGTATCACAAACCTTAGTTGATGAAAGTTTTATCTTTTGACATTGGTATTGACTTATTCTTTTCAAAGTGAGGGAAATTCCTCACTAAGAGAAACTTGGTGTGATGTGGTTTACTTCTAAAGTTTAGAATGTGAACATTATGTAGGTGGAGGTTTCTACTGGCATAATATAAAGGCTGAAAAAAAGACACAAATTTTACTGATATGAAGATTGTTTCAGGAGAGGTCTTTTTGATAAAAGCTTCCCTTGTGACATCAGAGTGGTGGTGGAGGGCTTTCCAATTAACACTTTGGTTGTTTCGAACAGGAGAGGGTCTAGATGTCTGTCTCAGAGCATTTGCAGTAGAGCACAGTTTTTACTATTTAGAGCTGAGATGGAAAGTTCCTATTTAGATTTGGTGCCAGAGTCTTTAATAGAAATCATGACTTGTGGTGTATTATAGGTCAGTGTATATTTGCTAGTTTATATTATGCTGACTAAATTGGCAAAATGCTTATTTTTACTGGTAAACATTCAGGAGGTTTTTTCCTCACTCGGTCTTTTTCCAACAAAATAGTATTTGTCTTGTGTGAAATTAAGGCAATATTTTATAAATCATCTGCCTCGGTGATGATGTGAAAATGTGTGGTGGCATACAAAGATTTCCATTGTCAGGTACCTCAAGGCTGTAGATGGAGTTAACTTACCCTAATTTTAGTTCTGGAAATTATGGCCGTGTAGAAAACAAAATGCTTCTGGCACTGTAGGAAAAATAAAAAATTTAAACTCTAGCAGAAGTGGCTATTTCAGGGATATTACCAGAATAGGTAACCCTGGTTAATTTAGCTTGTCTCCAAGCCCCTTATGAAGCCCCAGAAGCATTTTTTAACATCTTTAAATTCTTATGAGGTGTAAATATGACATGTGGCTGTAAGGATGTGAGTTCCAGTAAAGTCTATAAGTGCTGGTGAAATGCAGCACTCTGCTTTAGGCTATACATTTAGTGAGACGTTTAATTGAAATGAGAAAAGTACCGTGGTCACACTGTAATGCGTGCTTAGTAACAATACGTGAATGTGTTTATGTGCAAGCTAATTGTATTATTTCTGGAATTATTTATACACAGCTCCCACATGCTGTGAATGGCATTTTCTGATGTGTCACATTATATAAAATTTATAATCTACTCAGTAGCCTACCACCAGTCTGCTGCATTGAAAATTAACATTCTTAAAATGGAAATTTTGCGATTCTTGTGCAGAAGAATTGTGCTATTTTGTTCATTGCTCCAAACATAGTTTAAAAGTATAGAGAAGGACATCTGAGGACAAACTTAAACCTTGCACTAGTTATATACTAGACCATTGCAACCATTGCAAGTTCCAATTTTTTTCCCTAATTTTTACCTTGCACAGTTATATACTAGACAAGCTTGTTTTGGATAGCTTTTTATAAAAGGAGTCATTTGAGAATTTGCACGTTTGTACAGTTTTAGATCTTGACTATTTGGCATAAATGTGAACTGTAGCCCTGGAATTTATAACCACAACCATAAGAAAAGGAACAAAGCGTATTTCATTGCGAATAGTCATGCTTTGCAGAATGAGGTAATGAGAGTTCAGTGCTGGAATGGCAGCTTGTAAGAAGGAATGCTTCTGAATATAAAAACACTGTTGGAAAGATGCGTTAGCTCAGCCTTTTCAGATCATCTGGGGTGAGTTGACCCCTCTCATATTGCCTTTTTTCAACTGTTTATTCCAGCATGAAGCACTAAAGTGTGGTTTATGATGCCTCATTTATCTTACCACCATGTTTAATGGTGCCTATGCGGCCCTGATGTGTTTGGGAAATTTTTGTGCAAGACCGTTTTCAAAGAGCATGCTCTTTTACCTCTCTTTTCCCTGTTGCATTCATCCTCACTTGTCTTCTTCCTGCAGGTGAAGCAGCTCTAAGAGGTGAGCCCAGAATGCAGTCTCTCCCAGTCTCCTCTGCTCTCACCAACCATCGCACAGGCCCTCCTCCCATCAGTCCCAACAAGAGGAAGCTCAGCATGGACCAAGGGGATGATGAGCTAGACTGTGAAAATGACCACGTTTCTAAAATGAGTCGAATGTTCAATCCGCATCTGTAAGTGTCTTGCTTTTGTTACCTCTGGTTCATAGTATTTACTGCTATCCTCTTCATTTTTGTGTGTGCTAAAATCATACTGTGTCTAAAACTCTGTGCTAGATTTTTCCTTTGTTCCCATTTGTATGGAAGATCTGTGCAAAGGCTGGTGTGATTAGATGGATGACTTCTTGTTTTCTTTTGTTTTCATACAGCATGAAGTAACAGGAATTAGCCTAACTTCAACTATTTATAGCAAAACATACATATTCACCTTGCAATTTCTAAAACATTGTTCCTTTGTTCTGTGTAATCTGCTCCTTTCACTTCCCCTGATTCTGAGCGTTCTGTACTCCCTGTGGATGGGGGTGGGGAAGCAGAAGGAGGGGAAACAGAAGGAGGGGAAACAGAAGTGCTTGGCGTTTTTCTGAGGCTGGGAGATTGTGAGCCAGCTGCTCGGGAGTCTGCCTTGACAACTGGGCAAGCTGCAGCTGTTGCTAAACATGACTTAAAGGATTGCACTGCAGCTCTGACAGTCAGGTGTGGAATTTTTCATACAGGTAAGGTGTTGATGAGTTAGGTGCGTGCGTTGGGTAATCGTCAAATGCCATTCTTGCTGTGTTCTCATTCCTGGGAAGGCAAGTTTGGTTGGCATGAAGCGCAGGCTTAGGGAATTCCTTTCATTCCTGACTGGAGGAAGTGATGGGAGCGGTTCAGCAGTCCAGGGCAGGCTGATAGCTGTGCGCCTTTCCCTGCTGCCTCAGCTCCCGCAGCCGCTGCATTCCCCGCATTCCACGCTGCTGTGGACTGTTGTGTTCAGTCATAAGATGCGGACAGAGGTATTTATCCTCAAATAAATCACCACAGTGTTAGTCAGAGGCTGGGCCTGTAGTCTGCAGTCTTGGAATTTGTTACAAATCAGGAATCCAGCACTGAAGTAATGCAAAACAATAAAAGCTCACAAGCAGAGGGAGGCTTCTCTTTTACAACATACCTCATTCTTTCTCCTGAAAACTTAACTATTTATAGCCTTTCCTTGGAGCTGAGAATGCTGGTATTGGAAAGAACTGTATGCTGCATTTCTGTGGCATACATACATGGCACAATTGAAGAAATTTATGGCATTTTTGAATTATTATGTAAGTTTGTGGGAAAAGGTGTTGTTTTTTTTTTAAAAAAAATACTCATTTGCTAGTGATGAAATAAAACACAGCTGGCAGTTATGTACATTGTAACACTTTATACAGTGGAGGCCATAAAAATAATGAAGTCTGAACCAACAGACTCGTGCAACCAAGGTGCAAAACTGAAAAATACAGGCAGTTATTTCATGTGATCCCTTAGATATATTTTAAAGCTATCTCATCTTTTCCAGTATGGTACCTTTTTACTCGCCCAGTATGGTATGTTTTAACGCTTTCTGTGATTTTGTATATGACGTGCATCTTTTCTTGTTATAATAAAAAGCAGTGGTTGTCTGGCTAGTGTTCATGCGATGGGACTTAATCTATTTCAATTAAACCATCTACTGCAGATGAATCGTAATCCAAAATAGCGTACATGAGGTCATCTTTTTTCTACTTTGTTTTGTAAGTTTGATCTGGCCATATGAAAATATGCTTTCAACTGAATATTACAAAAATTCAAACTTTTGTGATATATCTGAACGAACTGAATTATCTATATATTTCCGATATATCAGAAAAGTTCACAAACGCTCTCTGAATTTTACTCCTGTTTCCCTGCCACCACCACCACCAATGAAGTTATTTTTTTGAATGTTTTTCATATTTCCCCTCTTTTTCGGATTAATGACGTTCTCGTTCAACAACAGAAATGGATTACTCAGACTTTGTGGAACTGTCCCAAAAATTTTGTGTTGTAGGTGGGAAGTATGTTGTAGAAGCTTGACTTGTTCACGCTAAAGAGAAGACAGTAGATTCAGGGAATTAAATATTTTATGGAACACAATAATGGCAGTCACATTGTAGTGACTTGGAGGTTCTGGAAGTGTAAGTTTGACAACATTCAATTTAGAAAACCAGATCCATAGGAGATGTGGAGCATAATGTGGAGACTAGATGGCACAATATCTTTGCTGATAGCAAAGACATTTTTGTGATTTGGACTCTAACGGTCAAGTTTATAGTCTATGGATTTTGAACTTCTCGGGACAAAGTCCCCTGAAAGCATAGGACGAAATAATTGGTGATACAAAAACTGGACATAGCTGCCTTTGCCACATAGCACTGTTTAAATCCATACTCCTCTGGCTGAATGTCTTCAGTTGTTCTCAACGTCCAGACGGGCAGATCTTTTTCGTTTGGAAGTCGGTGCCTGGAAGACAGAAGTCTTTATAACTGCGAGCAGCTCTTGTTCAGACATTTGGGTCTCTGTGATTGTGTTGGTAGAACTGTGAAGTAGTTGTATATTCATCCTCTTAACACCAGCATATTGTGGTTGGAAACGTAATTAAATAGGACAAGAATTGTGTGCTGTGGTTCATTATAAATGGTAAAACCTTTTGTTAGCAATCGGATGTTAACTCTTAGGTACCAGCAGCCTAGCATCTCAGTCACTGGGCTTCAGTGGGAGTGAATCCATTTAAATGCTTTGGATATTTTATTAGCAATCCTGTGATGCCAGCCTTTTGTTTGGAAATTGAATGCTTTGAGGTATTCCCTGCTCAGGTGTAACTCCCTGATGTACCTTCTTTGATTAGGTTCTTTGAGTTGTACTTGAGTATGTTTACTTTTATCATGGAAAAACACAACTACTGGATTACAGTCTCTGAAGTAGAGAGAAGCAAATGCCCTGGCAATCCTACTACGTTTCTAAAATATGTAATGGAATTCCTGTGCAAAGAACAATTTATCAAAGCCTCTGTTTTTCAGAGGAGATAACTCTCAGCTTTAGGATAATAAAATACACTTGAGACCTTGTGGATTAATTTTTAAAAATCAGTATGTGAAAGTGCCTGCCTTACTTACGGCAGTGTACTGGACTGTATTTATACAGCTTCTCTATTTTTGTGGTCACAGAGATTACACCCATAAGCTCCTCACTTGCAAAAAACGAATACTTCCACCCCAAATTAAAACCTAGGCACTGTAATATGAAATTCCTTTATTTGCATTTCACACTTCCTTGTTTGGCCCTCAAACATTTTACTTAAAATACATTTGCTAAAGTATAATCTCACTGAAGTAAAATGTGCTTTTTCTACCATACTTTATTTTCTGGTGCTTTGTAAAAGAGAAGCAAGCTTATTTTAAGCCTCAAGTTGAAACATGCCTTGATTTACAGAAGAGTAATTAGGAGCTTGATTTATGTAAGAATTACAAGCGCTTTATGTATGGGTGAAGTGGCTGGAGAACTATACCAGTCTTTCTTAACAAATGAAGCTGCTTTGTTATATTTCCAAGGTGAATTTAGCATTTTGTGGCAACTCTTGTGTAAAATTACCTCTATCTGGGCATTGTGATGTAAGGGGAACGTGAACGAAGTGCGTTGTACCTTTAAGCGAAGGTCTCAGGCCTGACCTGTGTTATGTGGGTTTCTTTTTTGTCAGGCTGGAGGCATTTTCTCATTTTCACAGTTCAGCTGAAAACAAAGGCCTCCTTCTCCTGGCAGGGAGCTCTGCAGAGCTGACATCAGCCTTTTCCCAGCGGGCTGCAGCGCTGCCCTAAGAGCCTGCGCAGGGAGCGGAGGAGTTTCTGCTCATGGCATTTTGTTTGCCAAGTAGCAAAGAAAATGAGCAAATGCCAAGAGTGCAACATTATTTTTTTTTTTTTTTTTTTTTTTTTTTTTTTTTTTTTAAAGAAATGACACTGGGCTGGTTTTTCCTCTCTGATTTTTAGTAGGAACTAGCAAATACGTAACTCTCAACTGCTTTTGGGCAAGGGAGAGTGACAGCTAATACTTCATAGTTGTGGCGTAACGATTTTAAAAATAGTCTGTGTCCTAGCAAATTGTGGGATCAAATCACTATATTTGACCTTAAAGTGAATTGATGTCACTGACATCTTCAAAAGGATTAAGATTCTGTGTTACTGGTAAAATTATGTGCAACTGACCATTTCAGTTTGTATCGGAAAGGCCTGTTACTTTGCATAGAATCATAGAATCATTTTGTTTGCTTGTCAAGTACATCAGGCTGAAAGTTAGCATTTTTGGTTTGGGACAAGCAGGTTGGTGAATGGAATATTTTCCCCTCAATCTCTTTGTCACAATTCCGATTTGGTTTGGTGGCATTAGGTTCTCAATGAAAATTAATTAATGTATGAAAATAATCTGACAGCAAAAATTTGCAGCTGTTACGTAGATGTCTGAGGAATAGTCATCTCTTGATTTGTGTGAATAAATAATTTGGCTTTTTCTTGTAATAAAAGAAAGGTCTACATATGAATAATGTAGTTTAACATGTATTGCATAAGATGATAGTTTTGGACATAACTATACAGACCCTGTTTCAAGTTATAGATTTTTGTCTTCACCTTTGTTACAGTGAAGAATCATGGCAAATCTGATCTATACAGCCAGGCTAGATTCCTGGAGTTTGGAAGCTGCTGTATATCGTAAGTTTCTTATCATAAATATCCAATGGAGTTTGCTAACTTTAATGACACCGTAATAGAAATTACCTTGACATCCTTTAAAAAAACAAAATCTGTCTTAAGCTGTCCTGAAAGTTACCTGGATTTGAAGAGCGTCAATTCAGGTTAGGACAGGCTTGGGGAGGTCATTTCATCCAACCTCCTGCTCGAAGTGGGGCCAGAGCTGTGTCCTCTTCAAACGTATATTAGCTCAAAGCAAGGAATTCTGAGTAAGATCTGAAGTATTCACGCTCCTTATTAGAGGACCACCCTGTCACCTTCATCTGTACCACTCCCTGACCCTGGCTGAGAATGCAGAGTGGAAATGTTCTGCAGAAAATCAGGTCTCCGTTGTGGTAGAGGCTGGTTCCAGCTCCAAGCAGGACTTGAAAAGATTTAGAACTGGGTTGCAGAGGTAGCGTGGGAGTTTTCAGAAAAGTTCTTTGCTGCTAACTACTGCTTTTTTGGTTCCAAACTTCATGTGGTATTAAGAAATATGTTTACGCTGTCATTTTATTGTGACAAATTGGAATTGGAAAAAAAAAACCCAACACACACCACTCAGAACACCCAGAATGTCTCTCATTTGCTTGCAGGCATCTTCACTCAGTTCTCTTGGCACGAATGTGCCTTTGAAGTATTTCAGGATTAACCTGGTGTTTTGAAAGCAGTCCTGTTGAATCTGAAGTCCTCTGTACTGCCAGTGGAACTGGTACAATGTGGCTCTTGTTGATTACAGTGGACAAAGGATTACAGAGCAAGATTCAAACTGCTTTTCCTAATTATTTTTTTTTCTTTTCTTGTATGCATTGCTTGAATGATGGACCAAATCAATCAGATGTATTTTCTCATTTATTAATGGAGATCATGCACTGCACAAAATTATTCTTAAATTGTTTCCGACGAATGTACAGTAAATTGAACCTTCAGAGATGGACTTGAAAGAGCTAATGTATCTGAGTTAATATTTAACACTGAGTCTTGCAGAAGTTCTTATCCAAGGGGGAATGTCAGAAAGTACTCAAGTCCCTTTCAGTGCAGGAGGGTGTAGCCAAGCACATGTGAAATGCTTGTTATGAACAGTTTCAGAGCTAAAAATTGATTGATGGCTTATCAGTTCTTCATAGAAAGACCTGATCTGTCAAAATTTGGGTATATGTTTAAGCACTTGAAAAATCAGGCAATGTTAGTTCAGGTGTCTCCACTTGCTAACAGAAAGGTTTTGTTAGCTAGCTCCAGAATTCTGCTTTGATGTAATGTTTTCCACTTTTCATTTTCCTTCTTTTGTAAAGGAGCATAAAAGTTCCACAGGACGTTAAGGCTCCGAGCTTCCTTGCGAAGGACAAAGCTGTGTCATCCTTGCAGAGGGGTGCCAGCACTGGCACAGGGAATCGCCTGCTTGCTGGAGGTGACAGGGAGCCCCATGCGCTCAGGAACAGAACACGAGTCCCCTGAGCCCCAGTGTCGGCTTTTTATCCAAGGGGCCACTCTTCATTGTCCTTAAAGGGAAATTTTACGTTGCCTATATTATCATATCTCCACACTGGGGTGAAATTCAACACCAATCCAAAAGTCTGATAGCTAAGCAAGAGGCAAGAAAAGAACCAGTAACGTTTACAAACATTTTCTAGATATATATCCTAACCATATGGAAACAAAGGTTTAATCTCACTTCTTTTTATTTGACCATTTTCCCAGATGTTTCCTGCAGTTTGACAGATGTACCATTTGCTAGAAAGTTGCGCTCTTGAGAGTTAGAATGTTATGGACACGGTTGCTATAGACAATGACTCTATAAGGGTAAGATTTGGAATAAAATGCTACATTAATTTCTAGTTGAAGAAGTAATTTTTTTTCCCCAGACTGGAAGTGCTGGACTGGACAGTCTCCTTTCATTTTCCCTCATGCTGTAATGCGCTACAAAAACACGCAAACTGGCTTTAACTCATTCCTGCAAAATTGCCGAGTGCTGACTCGGAATCAGTGGCATTATTTCTTGGTGTTGAAAGGTGAAAAGTGTTCCTCTGGCTGTCTCTAACCATCCGTGGCCATCTCTACCTTTCGAATAGGCGCCCTAACCGGTAGCCAGCGTTTCCCCCACTCTCCTCTGAAGCGGCGTGAGAGGAAATGGAGGGGAAACGAGCGCGCAGGTCGCTGCATTGCGGTGCTGCTAGCTTCGTGCTCATGATAACCAAAAAATGCCGGGGGGGGTGGGGGTGTCGCCAGTGAGCCTCCTGTGGTAGGTGGCCGCCTCCCCGCCGGACCGCCGCTGGAAGATGGCCGCTCTGAGGAGGCTGGAGCGGGCGGCGGGGGGGACTCTTACCGTTTCCTGCGCCAGGGCCATGCTTACCCCGAGGTTAGTACCGGGCCTCGCACCGCGGCCCCCGCGCCCGCAGCTCCCCGCCGGCTGGCGGCCCCTGCGCTCGGCTGGGCCCGGAGCCGGGAGCTGAGGGACGCGCCTCCCCGCCCCCTCTCCGGCCCGGCTCCGCAGCCGCGCAGCCACCGGGCCTGGGGCAGGGTGGGTATGGTTTTCCTTGAGGATTTATCCCGAAGGAAAATGACAAGGGAAATAAAAAAGCTGTGCCGCCATTGAAGCCTGAAGGTTTTGACCTCAGTTATTTGACCACTTCCCCCAGTGGAAAATGTTGCTGGAATCTGCTGTGCTTTGTAGTTGCCGTGATGTTGACTAAATTAGATACCCATGGCCATATTGCCTGACTGGAGTGGAGTCCTCCTTTAAATTTCTTACATAACTCTGCGAACGCTGTAAACAAACTCTGCAGCTCAGCAGCTCTCCAAGATTTCTCATTCACAATGTAAATACTGTTCCTAAAGTACCGTGGAATGCGAACATAGAAAGCAGAGTATATTTGTTGATTTATTTGTACCTGCAGGCCTGTATGTTGCAGGGGAGTTGGATGTCACTCCTTCCATGGCACTGAGGTGAGTGCAGAGTACCTGATCCCGGGGGCGGGAGGAGTGCGGTAAGCCATGAGAAAAACTTTGCAAAACATCTGGGGAGAAGTCTCAGCACACTCCAGTTACTGCTTCATGTAGGCTTTAATGTGGCACAGATGTACAGTTACTCTGAATAATGGAGGAGTCGCACATTACAGTCAAGTTAAGGTCCCTTCGTGTATTCCTGTCAAAGTCCTCTCTTCAAAGTCCTTGTCTGTCAGAGTTGTTTGTAGCGTGTGTGTTCGAGCTGTGTGGACATGGCTGACTTCTTGCTATCTGAATGATAAGGAATGATGCTTCCTGAATCTTTTTGTCACATTTTTAATCAGAAACTTTTAGTGTTCATAAATCAGTCTTTCAGAAAGGGGGGCAAATAAAATCCCCAAACATTTTTGCTTGTGATTTGCTTTTGTAACCAAATTCTTCCTTAAACCAGAAGTTTTTGTGAGAGGATAGTGTTGCTTGTAGAATTTGATGGTTCACTTGGGTGCCTTAACTGCAGAAGTACCCTTTCAAACATACTTAACTGCTACTGCTGTGGTTGGTTTGGTTATCAGCTTTTCAAAGGAATTATTTTACTATGTTGGTATGAGTAGTTATGCAAAATATAATGAAGGTATTATTGTATTTATAGTGCTTCTAGAGGTTTCAGTAATTGAGATTTTATTAGCAATTACAAACAGTTTCAATAAACTTTTAATGAAATGTTTATTCCTTTTATAAAACAATCCATGAAAAAATCTCATTTCTTAAAACCAGTTATTTGAACACTGTTCTACACTGTTCTCAGTCTAAAGGTCTAAAGCCTTGCTTTTTTTAGAATTTTTGAAATTTGTCTGAAAGTGAATTGCTGTACTTTCTCAGCTTTTCCTGCTTCACATCAACTAATGCTACATTGTGTATCTGATGGATAGAGACCATAATTTGTAAACTTTAATGATCCAGGCCCTTTTCCCTCTTTCTCATAAGAACCGTTGCATTTGGAAAAGAAAGCTCTATAATCCCATCTCCTGACAATTTGACACAGTTAATTCTAGCACTGTGACATTATTTTCAGAGACTGGCTTGTGTTGTTACAGCTCTTACTAAATAAACTTGCCATTCTCATGTTGTTGATATCTTTTATGTCCCGCATCATCTATTTGAAGAAAATGATTAATCTGCTCCTGTACTGTAAGATTCTACCTGATGCAGTCTTTTATGTGATTGAACTCAATAAGATCCTATAAACTTTTGAGAATTTTGGGTTCACAGATTGACTTAAGCTGGTACTCACTTTTACAAAAATGGTTGCATGACAGGCATTGAGTGATGAATAAAGGTATTTTTTCCAAATAAAAAAGTAGAAAATACTGTAAGGAATAACCCAGAAGATACTATAAGAAAATGTAACTGCCATTTTTTATTTCCTCTAACAGTTCTGCACAGTTTCACCATGAGTTTCAACACCACCAAGTTTTCCCAGAGCCTGCAGAACAGACTGATGTACCCTGGCAATATTGAGCACACATGTATGTGGCTAATCTTGTTGCGCTAGGATACAACCCACTGCTGCATCTATTTTATGTGCAAGCTTTCTCCTGACATTGGCCTGTAGTTTTCTCTATGTGATCATAAATAGTTTTTACAGTATTTTCCAGTGACTAAGTATAAAAGGTTTGTTGCATGTGCCAAGTTTGACTTCAAAAGGCCGTTAATATGGCTGAATTATAAAAGCTGCACGTGACCCAGCACATGAATTGGTAGAACATAAGAGGAAATGTCTGCCAGAGGTGTTTGGGTGAGCATTGCAGTTCTGGGTACAAATTAATCATTTTATAACTGCCTCTGAATCTTTCCAGTAACCCCTCTGACCTTCTAGCTGTTTTCATGGAAGCTTCTTTGCTCTTTCCTTATACTGTCAAATTTTCCTACCCCCTTGTTAGAAATTTTAGGGAAAGTTTGGAGTGTCCCTTTAACCTCATCTTTTATCATTTGCTTTTCTGGATGTTTTTCCCCTACAAACAATTCAAAGTTCCTTATAGACATGAAACAGTTCAGACTTCTGCACAGATACTTCTGGTTTCCATTCCAGCACCGACTTGCCTTTCTAGATTGTGTTCTGTTCGTCCCAGTATATGCAGTAGCCTGACTCACTCTCCAGATGTGAACATTGGCAGGCTCCACTCTATTTCACCGGCTTCATTTGACTTTCTCAGAATAAGGTTATTGTGCCTTCAAGCACCCAGATGGTATGCTGACTTCTGTATAGTTTACTTTTGAGCTAGAAATGAAACCTTAGTTCTGGGTCCTGACTGGCAACCATAGGATTGAGTTTCAGGTGTGCATTAGTAGGTCAGTGTTTTGCAGTTCTACTGAAACTATCTTCCAAAAAAAGTACTCTCTATAACTGTAGTAGCAGCGTCTTCTAAAGACAGACCGCATCCTCTGCAGAGCCTTCTTCAGCTTCTGAAACGTTCTCGTCTTCTGTCTTTTGATCTTCACAGTTGGCAGAAATAGCTTTTCACTTGCGCATTTTTCTAGTGTGTTGTGCAGGTTTTTCAAAGGCAACTGGAGCTACTGTCATTCTTTGAAGAGCGAGTTATGGGGAGGTGGCTGAATCAGGTAAATCTTAAAGGTTTGGTTACAACTCCTTTCTGAGAAATGTGCTGTTCCTCTAGCAGGCTGTTAGACTGTAGTTAGAACAGGAAATCCAGTGACACCATGCATCAGGTTAGAGGACCAGAAAGTTTGTCCTCTTTGGCTAATGGGATTGGCAGGAGGCTGAATAGTTTTTGTCCTCAGTCCTTGAAAACTCAGTCAGAGCTGATGGGAGTTGTATTCAGCTGTTGGTTTCCACCTAGATACAGTTAAACAAAACTTTGAAGAGATGAAATGGGCTTGTGTTTACACTCCAGAAATCATAGTGCATTTTAGGAAACTTTTTATAATTACTGCAATGTCCAGTTATACCTACACACTTGTTATTGTGGTAATACTGAAATGTTCCAGCTCCACTTTTCAAGCCATTAGTGACTTTTTTTTTAATTTTCCTAACAGGCTAATTCATATTTACAGGTATTAGCAGAATTAATGAGATCAGTTACCATTTCAGAATTTTTCCAGATACTTATTATACATTAAAATTTTGTTGTTTACATCTCCGCTATGGCCTGACATAAAACCTCTTCCAAAAATTATGGTACTTGAAAATGAGCCATCGGATGTACCACATAAAATGAGAACTTAAAAGTAGGAAGTTTGGAGCTGAGCGAGCAGGCAGTAGAAGTGCAGAGCAGAGGAATTAGTTAGCAAAGGTTCTGGTGTAATTTTTTTTTCTTTTTTTTTTTTTTATAAAGTTGAATTAGTAGGTTTTGATTTTTACAGGTAACCTGCAGTCTGTACCTATTGCAGTAGAGTAACTTTGTCATCATTTCTGGATTGTATGTGTATGCATGTGTTCCAGCAGTGACATAATTTGTCATGTAATAAATCCCAGAGTTTTACTTTATGGATGGAATGATTGATTGCCATTATAAAGCAACCAGTGCTACCTTTCATAACAGTCCTATGAGTGTTGAAGAAAAGATGGCCAAACCTTAAAAAAAATTCCTGTGAGAAAATGTAAGTAGGATCTGAGATTGTGTTAATTGATTTTACTGTACATTAGATTTAGATTTCAGTTTTGTGGGTTTGGCTTTTGGCTCAGGTCTTACATCATGCGGTTTTCTTGCATTCTTTCATACTTGTGAATATTAAGCCTTCAGGAAGGGAAGCTCTTCTGTATCTGCATATTTTCCTTTGGTGTAGGGAGGCAGTAATGGGACACTCCTTTATGCATTTCACAGCTTATTATGAATTTATTTCTTTTACGCTGAAATCTGTTCTCCTGGTTGATCACATTTGCTAGTAACTATGGTCCAAGATTTTATTTTTGAAAATCTTGTTTTGGTGAGGATAAATATAGAAAGTCTGACCTATGTTTGTTTATATATAAGATTATCCTATTTCTTGTTGGTATCTTTTCAGTGGTTTTATTTTGACTTCTCATCTCAAAGGTCGTTCCATGGGCTGTAGCGTTAAGGTGAAAAAAAAATTTTGGTGAATTGAAATTTTTTAAGGGAAGGAACTGCAGAATTCTGAATAGAGAGGAGTGGATGGTGCATGCGTACTTCTGACTCTGAAAGAACTTGCGTAAATACGATGCTCAATTCTCAAAACCGGGCCTGATGCTCAAGTTGAAAAATTCAAAAGAACAAAAGCTCTTTTATGGGAAGAGTTAAGTTTAATTATTGGTGGTTGAAGAAGCTTTGAGGCAGTGCTTAGAATCCTGGGTGCCTTTGCTCCGTTTTTTCTAGCCTGAGGCAGAAAGTGAAGACTTGGCCACCTGCTTCTTTCCTTGTTAACCACACTTGAATGGGGGAAGAAATGGCGGATTTGCCAGCTACAGAACTGGGTTAAAGAACCACTTTGTAGCCAGCTGGCTAGTAAACTGCTTTTCTGGGGTCCTCCAGAACCACGGCAGGAGGCATAGCTGCTGTAGTGCTGCTTCGAGAAAGGCATTAATGGAATATCAGTTGTCGGTTTTATCTGTGCATTGGTCTGAACATGATCTTTAGTTTGTCCAAAAAAAATGTCCTGCAGGGAGGAATATATTGTACAAATAATGTTTAAATAACAGCAATAACAAAAAGGGGGGGCATTCTTTATCTTTCTCAGGAAACCGTATCAGATGTCCAGATTCTGTGGAGGAAGTGATTCTTGCAAAAACAATAATCTCTTGCAAATGGCTTACTTGAAAGCTTTTGGGGATAGAGTACCGAGCCATAAAAGGAAAAGGCTAGTCAAAGCAACAGGGAAGCATAAAGCTAGTAAAATGGGATGAAAAAAGGTTATGTATTTAGGTGGCAGCCATTCAAAGTAGGTGTGGTTTGAAGAGTGTATTAGGCTGTTTGGAGTATTTTTATGTTATGAATACTTCAGATAATTGGCTGACACTCAAAGAGCAAACTGCTAATACTTCCAGGTTTTGTTTGGGTTTTTTTAGTGAATTTGGATTGCTTAAAAAATTCTGAGTAAGTGAAATATAGGATTTTTCCCTCTGGATATATATTGCTGTATTCAAATTCTTGTTTTCCCACCTCACACTAACAAAATCAATGTATTCAAGTAGATACTTTTGCAGGAAACGATCTCCATCATGTGGAGAAGATACTTTGTATCAGTGCATCATAAATCCTTAAGTAGTCTTTCACAAAAGCAGCTGTCCTCTTTCAGATTTAAGAGTTTGTGAATAAATACAGTAAAAGATGTTAGAAAAATAATATTCTAAAGATGCTGAAAATAGTAAAATATTTGAATAAGGTTACACAAATGAAAGTTTACTCTTAAGCAATATTCTGCATTGTGTTTGTATAAAGACAACATCTTAAATGATAATTAAAAAGCACTGTAAGTGGATACTTGTTCTTTCTGCAAGTGAAACACACTCCTACAGTACAACCATTTCGAGTTAGAGCTCTGTTTCTGCCAAAGGGAGTGTGAAACGTCTGTGATTTCTTCACTGGGAGGTACAGTAATACTTTTGGCATCTGTTCCTTAAGGATCTGC
>VYXH01001410.1:513385-547008 GCA_013397275.1 Burhinus bistriatus | reverse complement strand
CCCCCCCCTTTTCCTTAAGCAGCTGGCAGCGTTAGTCTGTTCCTGTGAGATGAGTGAGAATTACTGCCACTCTGTGCCAGGGAACAGAACAGCCGCATTTAAAGGGTGTACAACAGAAAAAAATACTAAGAACAATGCATTTTAGTACCTTTGAACTGGTTCCTGAGGAGGACTGAAACATTGCTTTCAATTAACAAAGATTATTTAGAACCAAACTGAAGCAGACTTCCAGCTAACAGTCAGGATGTGTGTGGTTTTGGTATGACATCCATCTGAGCACATGATGCTTTGTAAGTGCTGGAGCCTCGGTTATGATTCACTAGGGAGAAACATGGAAAACAATGTCTGTTTTTCAAGTGTTGGAGAAGTGAATTTAAGGTTGGAATCATGTATAATTTTGGTAAAATAAACCTGCAAGTAGCTTGAATGCCTCTGTTAGAAGGGAATTTAAAGGGTGATGGGTATGGCTGCCTGGTATTTGCTCAGGTTCTCACTGATACTAATTGTTAGCTATTTTTTAAGCCAGTGGAGATGCACTGACATATTCACCACTGAAGATGGAGTCCAGAGTCACATATGCTGATTTCTAAGACCAAATGGAGTTGGGGGATGGTAAAGCTGTTTAGACAGCTGGATTTATCTGTAGTATGTATTTTAAAATTATTTTTCAAACGTGGTCAGAAATCCCTCTATGTAATTTTCTGCCCTTATATTTGAACTAAGAGATGCATCTCTGTACTCACTGAGTGCATGAGGAATTTTTACGCTAATTCACTTTAGTGAAATATAATTATCTTCAAAGACATGCAGTTTTGGTTGTCGTTTCATACAAAGCATCTTAATACCAAAACAAGACTTATCTCAATAATAAAAAATTTTAAAATTGTTACGAACTTTCAGTTTCTAATAAAAAAATATTTTTAAAGTTACATTTTAAACTGAAATTATTTCATAATATGAAATTGATGAATATAAATAATTTGATGTACAGTTTTTTCATGAGTGGAGTCAGATGTCTGTAGGATTTGCTATTTATATTTAAATAGGAGGGACTCAGAAATGCTGGTATATTTTCACAAGGGCAGAGCTATCATGTTACTATTCTGCACGGTGCTGTAAAATTTTCAGCTGGGCTCAGAAAAAATATCTGATGTGGAAGTAGTAGCTTTAGGTATTTTTCATTTTTTGCTAAGACTGTATAGTTGAAGGTAGATGAATTGATGAGAGGATTTTTGAGGAGTAGAGTACAAACTCTTCCCTGCCTGGAAGAGGAGGAGTTCCTAATTTAGGAAGAAGGAATTACGTGCCTCTAGAAAGGGGTAGGGGTGTGGTCTGCTGAGATTACTGAGATAACTCAATAATTTTGGGTAAGGTGTGCCTACGATGCTGTGCTTCCTGGCTTCAGACTGATCCCATTTCTTTGTTGGTGGTCCCTTCTTCCAAAAATCTTTGCAGAAAAGTTCATTTATTTATTATTTTTTTTTTCAGCAGAACTACCACTTCACTAATGTGACTTTTTGTTTAAAGTGAGGATGAGTGAAATAGGTGCTGTTGTGTAAAATGGAAAATTTCTTTTGCTAGGGAATTTCAGTAGGTTTGTTCATCACTGGTCACTTGAGAGCCCCGCCCCCCCACCCCCCACCCTGTAAATGCAGCACTAAGTAGTTGAAATCCCAGCCCAAAGAAAAAAACCTCAAACAACTGGTGTAGCTACATTTTTTTGTTTCATTTTACAAGTATTTTTGGTGGAGGAAACAAAGTTTTTCCTTTGAATATCAGCTTGTGCTTATTAAAACAAAATATAATAATTCTGAACAGGGTTTATTTTTTTTCTTTTAAGGCAGTGAAAAGTAGGAATCTCCTGGAGCTGTATGTGGTGTTGCAGCCTCCAAATGGTTATTTAAATTGTAGTGGACCAGATAATGTTCAGTTGAAAACTAAGATTTTGGCTTGCAGCCAACAAAGATACTGCATTGCAGCAAGAAGAATGAGCATTGCCTTTATCACTTGAACAATGATTTTAGCCATGCCTTTTCATGTTGTTATTTCCCAGGCTATCTAATGGCTGTTGTCCAGGTAGAAAAACAGTCTGCAAAGGCATACTATTTATGAAGTTGCGTGCTTGCTTCCTAAGGGGTGGTGAAGGATTAGTTCGCTGTGTTCAGTAGCTGTTTCAGTAATGTAATTCAAGATGAGGCTACTGTACTTTAAATATAGAGTCTGTTGTGCTGCCATTAAGTCACACATTTGCATCAGTCATTAGCTCAGAGCAATGCAATTCTAAACTTCTTTCTTCTGAATGCTGATACTGCAAAGTAGTCTTGTGAATTGAAATGGTACCAAAGCTGGCAAAAGATCGAAATGTAGCACTGTGAGAATGTTACTTCCTGGTGGTTTGAGTGCTGCTTTATTGTATCTCAATCTGCCCTATAAAGAAGGATTCAAGAAACACATGATTTTCAGATAATATCTTGAGCACCAGCTGTGAAACCTTAAAGGTTAGATTTTAGGGTCGATTCTGATAATCTGCAACTACTAATTTGTAATTAGTTAAAAGGGAGAAGCAATAGGCAGGGGGGCAGAGCGGGGGCGATCCAAACGGTTATGAATTATATTGTTATTCTGTTGGCTGTTCCCTCCTAAGCATGTCAGGGGAATTTGGCATAGAGAATAAGCTGTGTCCCGAGGTTCTCAAGTCACTGGTTGCCTGGTACTGTATTAACCCTAACTTGTACCATGATAATAAGTTGAGTTTTGAGTCAGGCAGCAATAGATGATTTTGAACTTATTACAACCAAGTGACTCTCGAGCAGGCTGAAGAATAGCACTGGAGACTTGTGATGAGTTCAGCAAAGGTCCTGCTCCTGAACACAGCACAGATCTGCACCCTTATTGCAAGAAAGATCATAGCTTTTCTAGCTCTTGCATGAGAGGGGCCACAAGGATAACAAAGATATGGGAACAGTTTTTATTTGGAAAAAAAGTAGTACTCTGGAGAAAAAAGGTTGTTGAACAGAGAGATGAACTCAGGAGTGATATGAAAATGATAAACAGGGAGCGATGGCTTTCTCTCTCTCCTAATACAAGAACTAGGGCAATAGCAGACTAAGCCATTAGATTGTAGGTGAAAAAGAAACAAAAAGAGCCTGTGAAGAAAAGGTACTTAACAAAGCATGTAGTTTAAACTGTGGAATCCATTGCCACAGGATGCTGTCGATGCTAAAAGTTTACATGGTCTCAAAAACAAATGGTGTGCAACACAGCGACCACCCCTGACTCCCGGGGCAGGGTTACGGCCGAGCATCCTCGCACCCTGTATTGGGGTTTCACATTCTCCCTTGGGGCTGCCAGCATGGCTGCCTGGCCATGCCAGGTTAGGGGCGCTGGGTGAACATGCCGGCCTGAAATGATGCACGAGCGTGTGTGTGTGAATAGTGGTAGGTAGTGCTGTGGCACTGGAGAATGAATGTGAACACCAGTGCAGTTTTGATTTTAGATGATTCAGAGAAATCAGCTTCAAGACAGAGTGATGTTATTGCCTGGTTTTAACTAACATAAACCAACAAGTAACCATTAGATAAATCTAAGTATTTAATTTATATAAACCTGGAACGTTTTTCTGTAGCATTTTTGTTGATTTTTCCTTATTTTCCTCTGTTGGCCCAGCTTATTTTTTCCCCTCAGCTGTTAGCATTCCTTTTTGAGAGACTTTCTCAGACATTGAAATAGGCAGTAGCTTGGAGTTGTAACTTATTTCCGTATTGCATACTATTTGTACATCTTAATTTCTAGTATTACAGAAAACATTTTTCTATTCCTTTTCTATCTCTGCCTAATATTCATCAGGGCATTTTTAAAGATTGCTCCTGCGTATCAATTTGCTATGTTATACTTTAAAAAGTGGGGGAAAAACTCCTCCTGAATGCATTTTATCTACTCATACACAGGACATAGAGGATACTTCACTGTTACTTCAAGAGTCTTCTGAAGACAGAATGCATTTTCCATAGAACCAGCTTTTTCCTCAGCTTGCTCTTATGTGAAAGATAGACCGAGGTTGCTGTTTCACACTGAGGCACTAGGTATGGCAGCGTGTTAACTCTTATCATGCTGGTATGTTCCAGGCTGCCTGTCAGACCCATGCTGGTTACCTAGGTAATGGTTACGAACGACTGCCTTCACCAGTGTGAATGAAGTACTTATCCTTTGATTCACTGGTTTGCCTTTAATGATGATTATATTGCTGGATGGAAACTGAAGTATCTGATAGCTAAGTACAAAATCAGTATTATTTTAATTGCAGTGAATGATAGGCTAATTATATGAGTACATCTACTGAGATTTACTATTGAGTAGTAGTTTGAAATGACTCTCTTAAAGAACAGATGTG
Organism: Burhinus bistriatus; assembly: GCA_013397275.1. NCBI lineage: Eukaryota > Metazoa > Chordata > Aves > Charadriiformes > Burhinidae > Burhinus > Burhinus bistriatus. Next base: position 542,618 of record VYXH01001410.1, on the reverse strand, counting down.
ATTGAATGATTCTGAGATAAGTGCAGTGTAGTTTGCTTTTCCTTCATTTTCTGATCTGAAAATTTTGTTTCCTGCCTTGACTCGCTGCATTTTGCTGGTACCAACCCATGTCTTTTGAGTAAAATAAAGAGAATATTGCAGTGTTAGGAGACAGAGTGGGATTAATAGTATGTTAAATGAGGAGGTGTCCAACTTTAATAAAACATCATCAGTTGTTACTTCAACTTGGTGCATTTAGATAAGTATCTGAACAAATTCTAGGCTGAAGAAAAATGTTGGTTGCCCAGAGCTTGCAAATGTAAATCTTTGGCTTATCTTCACGGTGAGGTGGCTGGGTAGACCAGGGATACCTCACTGAAGGATTCTATACCCCTCCTCACAACCAAGCAAAATGCATTGCCTTGTATTTCTTAAAGGGATTTAATGTTGCATATCTCGTTATGGCTTGTAACAATAGTAAGTCCTTTGACTTTTTTCTCTCTCTTATGTATTAGAAACAAGACTGCCAATGGAGATTATCGGAAGGAGCACAGAGAGAGGAGTCGCAGCCCAATAGAGAGGGCTGCTGCCCCAACAATGAGCCTTCATGCCAATCACATGTACGCCTCAATCCCAAGCTTGACCATGGATCAACCTTTAGCACTGACCAAAAACAGCATGGATGCAACCCGAACAGTTGGCATCACACCTACACTGACTTCTGTGGAACGGCAGCAGGTACTGGCTTCTAGGTTGACAAGAAACGCTGGGTGGTTTTAGGAATCCTTGCTGTAGGACAATGAGGACTTCCCAGATGTAAGCAGAACGTATTGTAAGTTGTAATAGGTAGGCGATACTATTCTTCAGGCAAAATGTATTTTCAAAATGCACAATGAATGTCACAGCTCATTGTGTTTAATGTGAATGAAGTTCCGATGTTTAAATGTATCTGTCACAGACTTCTTAGCCTTCTTGCTTTTTCTGGTGCTCTACTAAGCTTGTGAATGCATGTGTTTTAATTGGGAATGGAAAGTCTGAGTTGCTCTGTGTTAGAGTGAGGCTCCAGTACCTGCTGGGCAATAACTGATGCAGTTCACAGGTAAAGAGGGTATTCATCTGTGCTCCTCTTGGCAATTAGTGCGTGCTTCCCTCCCCTCTGTCCTGGCTCTCTCCTGCTGGGACTGCTGAAGAAGAAGTGCAAGGCAGAAGGGGCATAAAGGAGAAGCTGGAATGACCTTAGTTGTTTCAGCCAGCCAAAAGCATTAGTTGCGTTGTTCAGAGCAATGTTCTGTCACTATTTCATAATGACTTCTGCTAAAGCAAAGTAATGATTTTTGATTATTTTATAGTTTATTTCCATATGCTGGCGTGGGGTTTGGGTTGGTTTGTTTTTTTGTTGTTTTTGTTCGGTTTTTGGCTTGTCCTCTTGTACATTGTATTTGTTTTCCTTCAGAACTGCTGAAGGTAAGCCATCTCTATGCAGTTTATACAATAACTGTTTTCTTGTATGTCCGACTCACTTTTATCCCACTCACAAGTGGAGAGACAAAGCAATATAATTGAATTGTGATGAGCTGCAGTGTTGAGAAATTAAACTGGCCCATGTACCCAAGCTCGTCCGTCCTTCCTTCCTTCCTTCCTTCCTCCCCTGCTGTGATGCCCTACAAAGGGTAAACACTTTAAGTGGATGATCTTTCAGAGGTTGGGATTTTTCATACGCAGTTTATGAAAGCTGCTTTTCACTGGAGCAGTATACTTTACATCTGCTTTGTAGATTTTCATGGTGGTTGGCTATGTATGCTAGTCTTTTACATTTCGCTATGCCAAAACGCCTAGCTTTACACTAGTGTTGCTGATATCTTACATCATTTGGCACACAGATTACAGAGTTATTGTTCTGTGCAGAACGGCTCTTCTTTGCTCGGTGTTCAGTGATGACAGAGGAGGAAGGGACAGGCTTCCACTGACGACACTGGTGCCCTTTGATAGTATTACTGCTGCGTCTCAGCTTAGCAGCTAACACCACTGACACTCTTCTATTTTGGTGTGTTTGACTTGGGCTGATTCCTGTTGCCCATTACCAGGTTCCTTTCTCTTTTGTTATCTTTGACATTTTGAGCTGTTTCTGGGGAAAATAGGATGTTGAGGTAAGACCTTGCTAAAGCACAGAGCAGAAATCATACAAAGAAAAAAAGTGTATTGAAAATAAGAAACCGTAGTTTGATGATATGTTGATTTGGGTTTCTTTTTTTTTTTTTTTAAATGTTAACATGTTGAATGGGATTTCATCTTACTCTATTTCTAATAAAGAGGTGGGGAAAAAATACCTTGTTGTTTTGGCAGCATAGGGTTATTCAGTTGCTGCAGTCGCTGTTACTAAATTCTCAGCTTATCTCAATATTTTCATACAAATAAATGTAGTCTGCTCGGTGCACCTGTACACACAGAACCATACCAGGGGATTCTGTAAGACGCCTTATCCTGCCTCTCAGATCCTTTGTGGTGTTGGTACATGCATGCTTGAGACAAGCTTTTTTACTACCTGTCTCTCTCTCTACTTCCCACCTCTAAAATACTCTTCTGAAGAGATAAGTGTATATATACACACCTCAAAAACTGCTTCAAGATGCACAAAATCTTGACCCCTATAAAAAAGAAAATAAGTACTTCCACATGTGAACTTCATGTAAACAGAAAAATCAATAATTCACTTTTTTTCTTCACTGTACTGACAGCAAAGCAAAAAAAAGTAAATAAGATGTAAACAGTATGATTCCTATTGTCTCTAGACAAATAGTGTTAAACCTCCCCTTGAAAGCTTCAGACTTGCTCTTACTCTGTCTAGACTAAAGTACCACTAAACAATGAAAACTGTTTCCTTCCTTGTTGACTTTGTATGGTGGCAGGTAAAGTAGTGATTTTTGTGGGTTTGCTGCACAGATTTGTAAAACAGACAAGAAATTAAAACCATGTTAATTACCTCAGTACTGTTAATCTTTTGGACGCTTAACCATTAACTTGCATTGAGTATAGAAAAATGGACTCCTTGCATCATAAAAGATACCAAAGATGCAAAGCAAAAATATTCCAATACCCCTGTTATTTCCCTTTCAGCCACCTGGAGAAACTGGGACATTTCTTTTCCTAAGGCCTTGTTTCAATGTAACATTTACATAGTAAACAACTTTGAGTATTTCATGTTTACACTTTGTATAAAGTATACATTGCGGAATTAAGGTGATGTGAATAGGCATTTTGGGGAATTGGAGTGTGTTGAGAATGAAAAAGGATGATGTTTATCAAGTAGTGCTAGAATGGCAGATTAATTACAACAGGAAAGTACTTGTGGTCAAGACTCGCTCAGGAGCTCTTCAAATTTTACATCTTAGGGGCTTATTGTTCTGTGGCTGAAGTACGGAATACAGAATTAGTCAGGCTAGGAAAGCTTAACTTCTGAATGAAAAATGATGCCATTAAAACTTGGTTAACACTAAGAAGACAAATACCTGTAAAATTTGTAAAGCCCCTCTGAGTCCTGGAATCACAAGGATATGTGGACATAGAATGCAACAAGTATTTAATGTGTTGACATTTAGTTCTGCATATGTAATGCCTGTGAAGTTGAAACAGTCACTGTAAAATCACTTTAATGCTCTTAATGATTTGCTTTTATACTGTCCTTTTTCTGTATGGCTGTTTGCCACTTAAATAACTAAGAACCATTATGGAAATGCAATGTGGGTGGTTTTTTTTTTTTAAATCAGACAAAGAAATAATAGCTGAATATTTTGGGGTTTAATACACTTTATTGAATTGGACAGTTTATGGGTTATTTCACTGCTGGGATTCAGTTCAGTGTTTGTACATCTCAAGTGATTATGCAGTGAACTGCTGCTAATATGGCTTTGGCTAATTGTCTTAGTGAATGACAGTTTTCTTTTTTTCTTCCGTATTAGAACCGTCCATCCGTAATCACATGTGCTTCTGCGAACAACCGGAACTGTAACCTCTCTCATTGCCCCATTGCTCACAGTGGCTGCGGTTCAGCAATGCCTGCCTACAGAAGACCCTCTAGCAGTAAGTTACATGTCCGCACTCTTAACTGCCTGATTAGAATGTGAGGAGAACAAAACCATCTCACTAACCTTAACTGTGTAGGCACTGATGTATTAACAGGAGTAAAAGGAGGTGAAACAATGGACACCTCTTTGTATCCTGTCTACCCAGAGACATGCTAGCACAGATCCCCTCTACACTCTTTCTAACCATCAATCCTATGCCCCAGTAGAAAGTACCCATTCAAAATTAGGGAGAGAGAAGTGTTCTTTTCTCTTGATTTGAAAAGCTTCTTTAAAAAAACCAAACACCCCACACAGACAAATAAGTCATTATGTTTATTTTAGTCTAACTGACAGAGCAGACAGGGCCAGCAGATCCAACTACGCTCTTACTTTAGGAGCTCTAGTTTCCATAGTCTTTCAGTAGTCAGTAAACTTCTACGGTTCAGCTGCAGTCACAAAAATCTTTTCCTGCAGATACAAATACTCTTCCAAAGCACATACCCTCCACCTTTCTCTGCATGGATAACACAAAAAGCTTCGGAGGGCTGTTGCTATAGCAACCCAAGCAGGGAGCTTTAGCTTTCTACCTTCTGTGCAATTAGTACTTTTCACGAAATCTTTTCATGCAGTACTTGCTGGGGAACCTTGCGATGTTTCTCTTCGCTTTCTCTCACTGTGTGACTAGGGGAAAACACAGCCCTTTCATTTCAAGTCATATATCTGCTGATGCATAGATTTAACACAGAGCATTTCCAAAAGTCCCTGGCAGTGAGGCTTCATCAGCCAGAACGTGTCAATGTAACAATACCAGCATGACGCAGGTAGGAACCTCAAAGTCCACAGTAAGATGATGATGATGACTGTATTTTTTTTTTAAAAAGATCAATGTATTGTTGAAAACTGGAATTAGAAGCTGAAGTGAGACCCTGGAGGATATATTACACTTTTAGAGAAGTCAGTAGTTAGAGATCCCAGATGTTGAAAGTTTTCTAGAAAACTGCTGTTACTTGTCTAAGGAGAGCTTCTTCATTGAGACCTCAGCTGTATTGACACGGGCTTTGGGATAGTGGTAAAGGTTCTCAGAAAATATTTGTTGTGACACATTTATTTTAGGACCAACCAAGCCTTTCTGTAGCACGAAGGACAATGGCATGAATCCCAACAGTTGTTAAGTATTTTTGAAAGATAAATCTCACTTGAACACACAGATACTGTTTCTAAATTGTAAAACTGCAACTCTCTCATATTTAGTCTGAGGAATTATTACTATTATAATTCAAAACCTGTCTTTTAAGGTTCCTTGTTCCCCTTGTAATAGTATTACACCATTTTAATGCTCGTGGTGCCTAAAGCAGAGGTAATGATTCATTTAGTTTTCTGACCAGCTCCTAGCACAAGTATGGTCAAGTAAGATGAAACCCTGAAATCAGCTTTTGGCATGCTGCAATTTAAAAAAAAATCTCACATCTGACTGGTATCAGCAGGCTTGGGAGCTGATTTTAAATAACTGTTTCCACCTTTAATTCTATTAAAGTCTAAATATAAGTTCTACGTTATTGTTTTGGGAGAGGGTTTCCATAGAATCAGAGCTGTAGCTGTTAGTAGCCTGAGGGAGAACTGTAATTATATTTTAAACACCTACCTGGTGCAGGTCATAGAAATGCAAAGAAGTTTATCGCTATTTATTACTTTTTTTTTTTTTTCATTTTAAGTCCGTCCATCATCTTCCCCACTCCATGCAGTAACCAGTTCTATAATGATGTAAAGAAGTCTTGCTTTATGCTGAGGTGATAGGAAGACGGGAGAAAGTAGGGGTTCTGAATCCAGTACTTGGTGCCAGGATTCTGCGCTGAAGTAACACCTCTTCTGCCTCCTTTCCCCATCCAGCTACCACTGCCTGTGACCCAGTGGTGGAAGAGCACTTCCGCCGAAGCCTTGGCAAGAATTACAAGGAGCCTGAGCCAGTGGCAAACTCTGTGTCCATCACAGGATCAGTTGACGACCACTTTGCCAAAGCACTTGGGGATACATGGCTTCAGATTAAAGCTGCGAAGGATGGAGTCTCCAGCAGTCCTGAGTCTGCTTCACGGCGGGGCCAGTCTTCCCCTTCCTCTCATATGGTCAATCATAATCACTCGCCCTCTGTAGTCTCATGAAGAGAGAGGACCATGACGTTTGTGAATTTGCATGGTTTGACTGAGCTTTGAACAGTGCTTAAAATAGTGTTGGGGGAGGGGAGATTAGTTTTCAACACGTTTTTGTGTACTCACTTTTTATTTGTAAAAGGGTGCCCTTAAAGATGATAGCAGGAACTATTTCATAAAGATTCATATGATGTAGCATCCTTTTTTTCCTGCCTCAATTACCAAAGAAACCTCTGATGCAAATCTGCTGCCCCTTAAAAAAAAGATAATGCACGCTAATCCACAAAAGCCATTACACTTAGTTGGTTGACCCAAATGCTTTTTGCTTTTATTAGCTTCTTGAGACTAGAATTTGTCTGGTTTGCTTACATTGCCTTTTTTTTTTTCCTCTCTGTGAAGTAATTTTGTATGTATATACTTGAAAAGAACTGTCATGTATGATTTGCACTATTGGAGGAGGACTGAAGTTGCATAGCAACTTTCTGGAAGATGCTAACATTTTGAGGGCAAACTGCTGAAAAAAGGGTTTAAGGATGACATTTCTATCAGTTTGATTTTTCTTAAAGCAAAACAGCTTTGGAAGGGGAAGTCTCATACAGGTTATAGGTCTTTCTCTCTTTAGATTTCAGGTGCTTAGTGCTTGCAACTGGACTGCATAATTTACAGAACACGGGCATTTTTTCCTAAACACTGCAGTTTGTTAGAATAGAGCTGAGGTTGGAGGGTTCAATAGTGCTTAACAATGCATGTTTTATGAAAAATAGCTGGTATCTATTAATGTATAGACAGTAAGAATCATAATACTTATTAGCTTTTCTTCAGAATTAGTTTATTTTTGTCAGTAACAGTCCTAGATATACTTACTGCTGGTACAGTTGTACTCTATGATATTTGTATTTGATATTCACTTTAGTAGCAGCCAGCAAAAGAGGACAGCCTCAGGACAGGCCTCAAATGACGCAGTTTAGAGATATATGATGCGTGGTACAGGATGCTATAGCTTTGCGCATGACTGAGTAATTGTTTCTGTCTGCAGCACTGTCTGCTTAGCAGGAATTTGCTTCCTAAAACTAAGTCTGTGTAATCCACCTTTAACTAGCTGCAGAAACTGCTACCGTTACGTATCTTGGCTGGACAACAGATTGTTACAGTTTGTGAAATATGATCTTTAATTTTTTTAAGCTTATTCATAAACCTATGCCAAGTTGCAGCATACATTCCTCCATTAGAAAACTTTATACAGGTATTACTGCATTTATTATCATTTGCTATATTAATAGCTACTAACTAGAAATTAGGCAATAGAGGCAGGCATAAAACCACAGCTGTGCTAGTACTAAGAGCTTCTCTTCTTCTTGTTAAGTATAACTGCTCTCCCCCATACATTCCATCTTCCCAGTACAGTTGCAACTAGGGCTTTTTTTTTATACTGGGTTACCTGAAATGATTGGTTCAGTGTAGAAAGTTAGAACTAGTTGGGAGATGAACTACACGTGATGTATTATGGACTATGTTACAGTATTGGGTCCATGGTGGCTTTTCATTTTATCCTTTTTTTAAAGTTAAGCTATTTAATTTGGAAAAGGTGCAGGGTAGAAAGAGATCGGGAGATTGGCTCTTACTCTTGTTGAGAAGGTGGCTGCTCAATTTTCTTTAAAAAAATTTAAAAAAAAAAAAAACACCTAAGCCCCCCAGTTTTACACATTTCACTACCATCTTACTGGGTAGTCAACGCTTACTTGCTTTGGCATTCAGTACCCTACTCTCTGTAGGAAGATTGTTAAAAGAACACTTTTTTATATAGGTAACTTTAAGACCATCGTTACGCTGTGCGTAAAGAATGTACAGAGAAATTTGTAGGTATTTTTTGAGGAACAATTAATTTGTTAATGATATGTAGCTATTTAATTTTTCCCTTTCCTTTATTGTAATCATTCATTTTTTTTGTTTGGAGAAAAAAGTTGATCTTTTTTTGTTGTAGATTTGTCTGTAATACAGTAAAAGTGCAGGAACACAGTTATTCTATGAGAACACTGCATTAGCATTAATAGCCACTAGTTTGTTATTGCTACAGGCTACTGAGCATTATAACGGTAAAGTACTAATACTGTAGATGGACTCTGTGGAAAATGTGACTCCTATATTTCTTTGTAAACACAAATAAGATAATGTTTTTAAAGCTAATATTTTCAATAATAGCTGTTTTACAACGTTACATTTACTTATCTGAGATAGGTAAATGGATTTGAGGGCAATAAAGATGTAATGTGATATGTCCAGTAAAACATATATTAGACACAATAATGTCATGAAAGCCAAAGGGTTGGGGGGAGGTGGAAGGAAACTAAACTGAACTCACCATTATGAGACATGGTGAAGTTTCTTCACAGAGCCAGATTATCTACAGTTCAGTTGGAAAGAGTCTCTCTGTGTTTGTAAATCTGTAATATACCATTCTTTTGTGGCCTTGTTTCACCTGGGAAAAAAAAAGGTTTGGCAGGCCATCTTTTTTTTTTTTTGTACTTAAAAGTAGCCTTAAAGAACAATAAAGTGCTCTTAAATCACAGGTGTGTACGTATGCTTCTGTATTGCATGGTAAGAGAGTGTTGTCTTTGTCTTCTGAGGAGACCCATCGCACTTAGAACCGTTGCCCCATTGAAGGGGCTGGCATAGCTGGAGTCTGTTGAGGTTTTTTTCCCTACAAGTTCAGGAGTTTGTCAAGAAACGGTCTTTATGCCTAGGAGGAGATGGACAGAAATACCCCCGCCGTTAGGGGGACATCTCTGGCCACTGCCCACGCACTGGCAGTGCTCCCAGGGATCAGGTCACTGAGTGGTGGGCCCAGCATTGCTCTCCACACAGGGCTGATGTAGCTCAGCAGGAGCAGCTCCTGAACAGTTACCAGTTTGGAAAATACCAGCTGGTCAAGCAGTTCTGTGCTTATGAAAAGACCAGTATCTTCATTTTCTTTCATTTTGTTTTGTCCCTCAACTTCTTTAAGTTTTATCTAGAGGAGAGAAATTTTTCCCTGAAGAAGACAGCTGTATTTCAAATGCAGACAGCCATGGTCTCGTGTTTTGGGTGAGCAGCATTTCAATAGCAGATCACTCGTCCATTTGACTGGAGACGGTTAATCCTTAAAAACCAAGTGTCCTAATTACCCGATTTTGAGAAAGGTTGGTGAACCAGGCAAGAGCCTGCAGGGGCATTTCAACTCCAAATGTAGTAGAGGGGTCTCCAAAATTAAAAAAGGAACCCCTAAAAATAAGAAGATACAGAGGTAATCTTACCTTAGCAGTGCCTAAAGGGTTTGAAAAAACAAAGTAGGCATGACGACATGCCGTGTGCATTGTTGAAGTAAATGGCTATTTTTGGGGTGTGGGAGATTCCATGAGAACACATCAAGAATGATTAGTTTAACACATCTGAAAAACATCCCTCTCTAAATACCCGTGGAAAGAAGCCTAAATACATGCTTTAAGAGCATTTGGGAGGGAGGCCAACTACAACAAGCCTCACACGCCTCTCAGTCTGCTTTCTGAAGGGAGCTGGTTTCCTTTCAGGAAAAAGTCATCCCTACATCAACATTTTGGGGACTACGTGAAACAGGACAAGCAGCATTGCTATCTCTCAGGTCAGTAACTTAAGAGACTGGTCTATTTTCGACATGGTAAGAGGAAAAATACAGTAAATTCTTTTTTTTTTTTCCTACCACATGATTTTTCTAATTGGCAGCAAGCCGTAATTTTGCACAAAAGGGCAGCACCATGGCCTAGAAAAACTGGACCATATACACACACACACACAGACAGAGGTCATATCATTATTAAGTCCTATAGTATTTGTAATGGCTTATCTTTTTCTGTGAGCTAAATGAAAGGCAACTTCCAGCTATGCATTTGTAATCTCACCCCTACACACACATAGTATTTGTGCTAATTTAATTCAAACCAGAATTTTAATTTTAGCAAACGGACCTGACATCACAAATATATTAGAGCCGAACTCAACCCCTATCTGCACAGTTCAGTGCGTGACCTCTCCTGAATACAGTTTCTATGTATTTCAAGCTGCGTTAGTTGTGAAAATGACCTTTACATACAAATGTATGGAGAGGCTAGACAGCTAGACAGTGATAGGGTGACACGCTAGCAGTACAGCAGGAGTGTGTCATTGTGTGTAGGTGCAGAGGCAGCGTGGCTGCGTCCTTCTTAAACGGGTACTAACAGCGTTCCTGGTGAATGCCCGTGGAACCTATCCAGCAGCCTGTGCTCACCCCGTGGGGCTGAAGGGACCTCGCAGGATGTTTATTTCCTTTAAAACTACAAACACCGATGCTGCAAAAGGAGTTTCTAGCCAGTACCACGCTCTGTTTTGATCCCGCCAGGGTTGGTGGTGGCTGCAGGAATACTGAAGTCAGCTGGCTGTCGAGGCTGCTGCCGCTGCTGCAGAGAACGTGGCAGGGACCCACTGCTGCTGCTCAGAAAGCGGCGACACTACTGCGCAGCGTAACCAAACTGTTAGACTTCAGAACTGGCACATGCACAAAACTGGAAATTGTAACCAGTTCACCATCACTGACTGGAGCTGTAACTGCACCAGTTCAGAAGCTGCTTCACGAGCAGCAGCTGAACTGTCACTGCAGCTGGGCTGAGCGCTCCCACAGGGGTGCAGGGGCTGCTGGGGGTGGGAACAAATCCAGCTGCTCCTAGGAGGCCAAATCCATCAACAAAGAAAAGATGTAAAATTGTCTTTCAGCCTTGTTCAGAAGCCTTTGTGCAACAGCAGAGCTCGGAGAACTCGCTGCTGCCGCTGTACTAACTTACATTCCACAAGAGGTGCTCCATAATGGCTGTGTGAATGAAGCCTTCTCCAGATTCCAAACACCGTGCCAGCATGTCGTCTTGCTTAACGTGATACCCTGGCAAAACATATCAGAAGTATTTGAACCGGTATTTGTGTGAGAGCTCTACTCACCAGCATTGGCACACTTAGGCTGGGCTGAGGGAACATGCACCACGATCTTTAGATCCTTCTTGAGGAGCCGTGAAATAAGAAACCCGTCTGCATCTTCCTGAGGTACAGGAGCTTCCATTTCATCTGGCATGGATACAGAGCCAAGTCCGTTGCACACAGTGTCTGAAGGGTGTCTCCAGCGCTCTTCCCTTAGCAGACAAAGTTATTACACAGCTGGATTATGTTGTGTGTTGAAGCACACTTTATCCCTTGAAGGGGCCATGACAGAAAATAGACCAATTTAATAACTAAATAATTTTTTAACCTCTTCTTCAATGGGAACGTTCTGCCCTTCTCTGCGGAACAGCTATCTCAAGTGCATTTCTTGGGTATAAGACAGCCAAGATAGATAATTTAATTGGTTATTTTTAAACTGCAGTTACGTATATCTCCACAGCAGCTGCCTTGTTCTTCAGACGAAGCTCGCCTGTTTTCCCGTGGTGCTCTCCTGACACAGCACACAAAGCAACAGCACTACCTGTCTCCAGAGGTGCACGAGGGAGAGCTCCTCAGAGCGTGCGCTCTGTCTCAGGAGTACATTCACCTCCTGTGGAAGAGAGGTTTTTATACAGCTTTTACAGGCAGGAGCAGTGCTGTGAGGCTCACGGAGGCAGCACTCCTCACCAAGAGTGACATTTAATACGCATACCGTTTTTTTCCGCCATCAGCAGGGCACAAGCCCTGAAAGAGACCAGCAGACCTGGGCAGACACTACTTACCTCCGCATGTAAGGCAAAACCAGGAATATAACCACTTCAGTACACGGCCCTCCCACCGGTGCTCAACCTTCAGTCTTAAAACCTTCTTGATTGTAGCGAAGTTCCTGAGTGCATTCCAGCCTAATCCTGCCCAGCCATTGTCCCAGGGAGACAGTCACTAACCAGCGATTTCTGTAGAAAAGGGAAGGGGAGAACAAGTCACTTCATCCTTGATCTAAAGCCACAGACACCAGTTCTTTCTCCAATTCTCTCATTTCAGATTTTCTCTGAGACATTTAATAGTTTACAGCAAACTCGGGTGTCTTAATAGCACCTTCAGCACAGGCTGAAAGAAAGCTGCAGAAGACTAAGTCCAGTGTAGCATAGCCATGGCAAAAACAGTGGTTAAACTGCAAGACAGTAAACTATTTTTAATTAACATTTCAAGGACAAATTGGTCCTGGTACATTTTATCTGACATAGAAATGGTAGGATGAGCACCTTGCAGCAGCTGGCAATCTTCCACGGAGCTCTGGAGCTTTTAGTTCAAAACTAGAGTTTGAATTCCTAAGCCTTCAGTCTTCCGGAAAACAATTCTAATCAGGCGACGCACTTCCTCAGGGCTTGTCCATGTTTACTCTAGACTAACTGGTGGGCTTGGCATCAGCTGTGATTTTTATGTGCAGAAAAGTTTCAAATTTTCCTGCTTAATTCTGCTCAGCAAATCTGATCACATCATTTGCAAAACCCCACAACTATACAAAGGCACGTTCCAGAGCAGCACACGAAGGACTCTGCTAGTGTGCGAGCAGGACCCCTCTGCAGGCCACTCTGCACACACTCCTGGGGCCGAGACAGGGAAACATCACCATCTCAGGCAAAGCACTTGGCCTCTTTGCTGACACCCTCAATATTCCTGAACTTCACTCACAGGATTTTCTGTCTCCTCAGGAACTTCCACACCACTAAATATTGACTTAAAAGAGGCAGCTCTCGCTGGACCAGCATGGTGGCACTCACGAAGGGAAGCAGATGCTCCACTGAGACTATTGTTGAAGTCTCCACACATGGTTTATGTTTAACGTGGACAACACTCACCTCAAAGAGAAACAAGAGCAGCAGCTCTCCAGACACATCCCCTTTGAATGAGACAAGCGTACACACCCTGCAGAGACACAGTGGGAGCGGTGCCAGAATGCCAGACTCTTCCCAGTACAAGCTCCTCCTATGTTGCTCCTTCCTCTGGTGCTAGAAGTGGACAACGTCATACTGAAGGCAGCCTCCGTCCTCGTGTGACAACAGCATCCCTAGGAAACATTAAATAGGAAATTCTCATCTGCTCCTTTGTGACACAATCAGGAGCCCAATTCATCAGACAACAATGCGCTTACTTAGGGGTTTTTATAGCTGCTAATTGCTGTATCACTTCAGCATTTATACCCGATTGACATGCCTCTCTGTTAAGAATGGTTGGCATGGGATTAGTCATACACGGATATTCAGATTGACATGCATTTATATTTTAACAGAGTTGGAAAAAACAGAATTCCTTCTTCTATAGGCTACTTTTAAATAATGACAAAGTAGTTAGCGACTTCCAGTAAGAACACACTTCATTACATTCACATGAGACTGATTCAATCTTTTTTTGCTTGTAGGCTAGCCAGTTACGCTGTTCACTGTTGCGCTGCTCATTCTAATTTTACATTTTATTTTGCTAAGCAGCAGCTTTCTGAAATGCCAAGGAGAACATCTGTCTTCTCTCCATCACACAGACAGACACAAAGGGATCTGTCAACATGAAGCTGTGTCAGCCACATGCCTGCTACATTTAATAGTCAAAACGCTGCTTATCTCAAAACTGTTTACTCAGTTTGGGCCAACACTGTGCACGCAGAATACTTCTGACAGTGCCCTGCTGGTCATGGTGGAATCAACGTTACTTTTTTAACCCAGGAAAACACAAAGCTCAAATCTCCTGCTTCCTGAAATATTAAAATGACACGGGTCTAGTTGTATTAATGACATGTGGCTTGTGTGTTAAAATATACATGTGATATTCCACTGCAATTATATTAGCTGTAGCTAGTTAAAACGAAGTATAAAAAATACAGGATTTTTTTGCTTTCAGAGAAAAAAAATGCTTCAACTAGTTTAAAAAAAAATGTTCTCAGCCTAAACCCAAAGCTTTGCTCTTCACTGATCCACTGTAGTATTCTAACCTTTTTTTTTCAGAGGGGGAAGTGGAGGTGAAAATAATGGAAAGAACTAACAATACCTAGAGATGAAAGCAAGGGCCTTTCCTCTTCCTTTTACTTCCAAGTGACAAGTTCTTAACTTCTTCAGAAGAAAATGCGTGTATTCAGATAGTGCTACAGGTAATACTGCATTGTTACAGGGTTTACAGCAGCAGCACGCTGCTTTTCTCTTACTTTTACTGACACACCTGTATTTAACACGATGTTACTTTTACTCATCAAACCTTTTCTCATGGCATTAACAGTTACTGACATCATTGCTCTGGCTGCCAGAGCTTGTTGTTGTGTTTTATATACTGATACAAACACATCTGCTTTGAAAGCAAGACCAAAGTAACAGAACCACACAGAGTTACGAAAACTTTCAATTAGGCCGTACCTCTTGCCACCCCTGCTATACAAGCAGTCACCAGTATCACTGTGGCTTCCCATCTCGCAGCTGGGACGCGGAGCCGCTGCAGCTGCTCCCGGGTAATTCCCGCCGTGGCTGCCTGTGGAGAGGCCACCTCCGAGGAACAGACGTTCCATAAGCGCACGAGAAACCCCCTGCTGCCTCCCGAGGGGCCTGGAGGGTGCCGGCCGGCTTCACCAGTCATCTCTTCACAGGGCGAACAATCTGAGGTAAGCAAGGTGCTTTCAAAAATTATCACCAACTAGGACGTGGTTCAAATTGGCAAGAAAAAAAACCCAGGTGAAAACCTCCTGCCACCGATCTGACTTCCCCTACCAGTGAAAATACTGGAAAGAAATTAACTGGAACAGACATCTAATTGAAGACGACAATAATTTGTTGTCATTATTCAGAGTTGCTAAAAACAAAGAAAAGTCATCCTCTGTTGTGAAGGTATTTTTTTTTATCTTGATGGTAACCTTTCGTCACTTGTTTGTAAGTCTCTCCTTCCCAGTCGTTCTCACATCTCCCACAGGAATTTGACAATCAAGATTAAAAGAAGTCACTTCTTAATCCGCAGGGCCCATTTAGTAAAGTAACACTGAAGCCAGTAAACCTTTTTCTCTACAAGTAAGCAGTATTCTCGTTTTGTCCCCAGAACACAGGCATCCGTATGTACACAATTTACCTTTTGCTTTGAGAAAGCCTTGATGACATACCAGGAAAGCAGAATTAGCTAGTCCAGGGGAAAATGAGAACATGCAAGACATTTTCTTCATGGTAATAAAAATGTGGATGCACGAATATAGGCTAAGAACAGGGCTCAGAATGATGAACCATATAAAGGTAAAATGCATGTAACTTTTAAAGACTGCACTACAGACATTGTCCGAAATGCAGTATTTTAGAGAGCTTTGCTTTGAACCGCTCCTCTGTCATTTCATGCATTTAGCCTTCAGCTTCCCTCCGGAGCTGCCTTAGTCTATATGATGTGATGTCATGTCATTAGTTCAAATGTTGAGTTTTCGGGTGGGGAAATAAAGAAAAACCCAAGTCTCCAAAGCCAGCACCACGCAGAACATGGTGTGATTTTCAGGGCTCTTCTTTTAAAGATTTTCATGGCAAGAACAGATTTCCTCAGAACAAAAAATAATGCTTTTCTTGTTGCCAGGCTTACAAATGCAGCCTGTAATGTGAGTCAAGCTATGACCTTTCAGGATGATGCAAAATCAGCAGTAATAAATCAAATGGCGACTTTGCTGACATGTCTGTAACTTAAGTGATTAATGCAACAAATAAACAATTTCTGCTTGGAAATACAGGAAAGAGTGTGGGATTCTCCTCCTGCTCTGCCCTGTTATAGCTGAACTCTGGACGCAGTTTTGGTCCTACCAATTCTCACAGGAAATTTGAAAAATGCCTGGCCAAAGGCTGAGGATTAAAGTCCATAGCAGATCCACCCATAATACATCATTAAAGAATGAGAAGCTAATGAAGGCAAGAAGAAATACTCTCCCATTTCTATGAAAAGTTTCTTCCTTTTAACAGTTTCCCCATGCCAGATCCCATCTTCTCTCCATTCTGTCCTTCCGTGCCGTACTCCCAGATATGCAGTTTCCCCTAAGAGAAGCAATAATTTTACTCGCACAGCTAAATCTAGCGCACCCATCAATCCACTGCCTTCCTCCCGCTGTACCTCCCGCTAGCCCCTTCCCTCCCCTCCATCTGCACAAAATGTACAGCGCTCCGGTGTTGTCCTACAGACTCTTCCCACAACCCTCGCGGCTGCGTGAAACCACAGTCATCGGGCATAAAGCGCCTTGTGGTTGGCATAAAAGTAGAGTAACTTGCTGGGGACTACGAAAGTAAAATCTGCCCAAGCCTCCAAAATCTGCAACTGCACAGATATAGTTTTTTGAACTGACTTTTTCTAAGTTATAAAATAAGTTCTTCCCTTGAACTATTAATAGCATAGAAATCTATGCTCAGAATGCTGATTCCCAGAGCTCAACAGAAAGAAAACTGTGAGTGTATCCAATTTGATTAGCTGCCCAGAATTTAACATCTAATGCTGGTATACAGAGGCAATAAAGCACCACAGCTGCCAAATCTGCGATCTTGCTACTAGAGAATCAACAGGATTTGGACTTCGGGACTTCTTTACACTACTCCATAGCCATTGAAAAATTTGTTTTCTGCCTTTATAATATTAAGGAAAGGACATAGATCATTGCTTTTACACTACTTGCAGAAATCTCAACTGATGTGTTGGCTGTTTGTCCTGCACAGATACCAAGGCACAATGAACAGAACAACATCAAAGTGTTTCAGTGACTGGAAAGCTTTCCTGCCATGCAGCTATTTCAGTTATAACTTAGGTGGTAAGGCAGTAACACTGATATCTCACCACAACTCTGTTGTGTATTCATAGAACTCACTGAAATCACTGTATGAGAAAATATTTCACTTTAATTTTTTCAGGAGCAAAATTAAAATCAGGTTATTACAAATAATTACATTTGGAAATAATTCTGTTCTTGAGCCATTTAGCTTCACATTTTCAAGTCTTTCTACACAGCCACAAAACAGATGCGTTCATTTTTAAATTAAAGAAAAAAGAAAACAGATTCTTGGGAACTGAAGGAACACAAAACAAAAAACCCCAGTGTCTGGAGACCAGCATCAACATTTTGAGAGCTGAGAAAGCTATAATCTACCCAACTAGTCAGACTGATGGAAAGTAAAGATTCTCTCCTCAGGAAACCTCCATTGCTTAGCTCTGCAGCCCTGCTGTGGGAATCGGCTACACTATAACCTCAAACCAAAACACTTCAAGAACTTCCATGTAGAATATTGCTTAGGGAGCATAGGGAATGTTCATTAAGGTACAGGATCACATCATGAAGCTTCCAGATGTAAAATTTTTTTTATTTTTTTTTTTTTTTGCTTGTGGGTGAGAAGTCTGCTTAAGCAAGTATGTCGGTCTAACTCCTCTGCAGGTACAAATTAAGAAAGTTCCTCTCCTTCCTGAGAGCACTAGAAAAGTTGGGTGACAAAAGAGAAGTAGCACTTAATTTTTGCAACAGAGTAAAAGGTAGAAGCAAAAAGCTGGCTGGCTAACCTATACTCCCTGCCATCCTTTGAAACCTTATAGCCAGAGCAACCCAAGAGGAAGCCCCAAAATAGAAGAAAATTGATGCTAAGCCTCAGGAGAACTTCCCATAGATAGACAGCCCTGGACCAGAAAAAGGGATGTGCTAAGACCTGCCAACAGCCAAGGAAATGAACTGAAGCTCTTAGGAGGAATGTAAGCTACTCAAAGCCAATGACAATACCTCTGACGGGAAGGCTCCCAACCTGGGGCATCCTTGATGCATTGCTCCTAAAGCCTCAAATGGGAAGCCAATTTCCTTAGAGCTGTCTTTCCTGGCTGTCTTCCAGGGTCCTCTTCTTCTGGCACTTCTGCTTTTCTTCTGCCCCTTCGTATTGCCCATCGAGAATGGAAACAGGAGAGGAAAAGAAAATATTAGAATGGTAGGACAAAAGAATGGAGCTTCATTACAACAGAGATTTGGGGCAGTGGGCAATGATTTAAAAGGATTTCAGCTTATTTGCTCTTCTCTCGTAAGTTTTGGACTTTTTTTGTGAAAAGTTTAACTGGGGAAAGCAGCCAATGACTACACTGTGAGAGTTTAGTAAAACACAAAAATGTCACTAACACCACTGTATAGTCCAACAAATTGCAGGTCATGGCAACTTATTTATGCCTTGTACTTGGTTCATGAACAGTTCTCTGTATTTCATTCAGGAAATGGACAAAAAAAAGTTTTTTTTCTCCTCTGGAGTACATTTATAATATATGGTCAGAACTAATTAAGAAATGTTTGTTAATTTAGAAAATTTTAAAAAACCCAAGTCTAATTCTTACCCTGGATCTCCATTTTTAGATCTATTCTTGCTTCTTAATTCTTCTGTTCCATTACCAAAGTCAATGCACACCTTCCTTTTGCAAATGAATCCAAACCTTTAATTCTAGGGGACAGAAACCTTAAATGGCAGTGCAGGCCTTGGAGAACACAATCGATGTTATTTCTAGCCACTCTCAGACTGGATTGCTAAGTTATATTACCCTGATTTCCAACGGTGCTAACAACCCAAGCTTAACGTGGATTTGAATCCCTTTGGCAGTAGCATGCATTCACCGTGAAACAAACAGTTAAGCTCCTAGCAGTCAGACTGGTAACAAACACCACAAGCCTCAAAACCAGAAACTAATTTTTAAAACGTGCACTCAACTAACTTTTTTCCTTTTCTGTATTCCTTTTCCACAAGAATAACAAAGCTCTTTTGTGACTCCTCACTATTTTAGCTGGTTTGTTATACAAAACCTAATGCTTATTCTGGTAGGCATATTTTCCAGTACGTACATGCAAGAAAGAGCAAAACCAAAACAGCAAGCATTTAAAAGTTAACAACAGATTTATTTAATGCTCTTTTACACACACAAAGTTTTTAAAATACATGCTTAATGGAAGATTGTCTTTACATTTGAAATCAGACTCCTTTTAGAATTCCGAAACCCAGTTTAAGACATCAACAAAGTCTGGCTTACAGCATCCAAAGCTGGGCATCCAAAAATTGAGGCAAATGAATTTCACTAACCACTTCTGAACTCCTAGTCCAAACTAAATAAAAGGCATTAACAGACAATGTTAGAGATGAGATATACCTGTATCATCTCTAATACTTGTACTATTCTATTGCCTAGCTGATTCAGGCAAGATTGGTCTTGCTGTGCCAGGCACTTACTCAGCAAAAGAGACTCTACCAGATAAAACTCAGACAACAGATGGGAGGCGGAGATGATGTGACTTTCTTTGGCTTCACTGGAGGTCTGTGATACAGCCCATGCATTCTGCCTCAATCCATCTTCCCACGTCTATGACTATTATGGAGAGGACAAAGTCACTTTAAAGAAGCAGTGTTTTGTTTTTTTTTTAAAAAAAATCACAATAATTAATTCTATTAATCTCCAAACTGTGAAAGCTGGAACATAACATTTTGGCTTAGAAATTCATGAAGCCACAATCACCTACCACTATAGCAACAAAATAATTTAAAAACTGTAATTTGGTCATATACTGAAACAAAGTCCTGCTGCACGTCCTCATGGCATGAGTGTCAGCTCCCTCCTGACACTCAAGTGACATTTAAACCACATTCTTCTCCAGTATCTCCGATCATCAGGTATGCTGTTATTCTCTGTTCCTAGCTGATTTTTAAGCACTGGATACCTTGATGTTATCTATCAGAATCTCTTAATGACATTTCCAAATACTAACAACAGGAAGCTAAATTAAGTAACAGATACTATCATTGTTGGAAGTGAAACTAGCGACAGGGAAATGCTGTACACACACCAGTTCACTTGCTTCTTGTTTCTCCCTTGCAAATCAGAGTGTGATTACAAAGAAGCCTATTTTAAGTTCATAGTATTTGACTGCTAAACGCTACTGAATTCCTATTCAACAAAATATAGTTAGCAAGTAACTGCCACGTCTTACCCTAGGATTTCTGAGAGCACTAGTCACATAAGCGGATCAGGCAGTTGGTGAGAATGATCCAGCTACATACCATACATCAGCTGCTGCCCTGCTGGGTTCATGGGGCAGAATATGTATAGCTCACTCATTCCTAACCACTGCCCTAGAGAAAATCACAAATACTGTCTAACACATGCAAGAGACACACAATAGTAAACGTTTTAATTACGGGAAAATTGTCTATCTGTGTGACCAAATAATTGTAATATTATTACATTTATACCATCTATAATCTCAAAGCATTCCCAACTTAGTACCAATAACAACTATTGCTTTAATAGTCATGGGGCTTAAAAGCATGCATGACCCCTGCACAAGGGTAATTTGGAAGACGAAAGGAAGACGAAAGGAAGACGAAAGGAAGACGAAAGGAAGACGAAAGGAAGACGAAAAATTATTAGAAAGAAAACAAAAAGAGACACAGAACTTTTTTTTTAGCCCTTTGGTTTAGCATGTCATTTGAAAAATAACTTTAATTACACGGTTCTTCATAGTGCCAAAGTTTGACATGGATTGACATCATTGGAAGAAAGACCATTACCTATGGTAGTCACTGATACCACCTCCCTGAACACATGGGCTTTCTTTGAGTTTTCCTTTAAAGTGCAACCACAATGGCACTGCCCGCTCTGTGAGAACCCACACAATCAAAGCACAACCAAAAGGACATATCTAAAGTCTCTGCTGCATGAATTTCTAGAGTTCCAGAACTGCTACTATTTAAACAAAAGGACAGTGATCATTTGCTCATGACAATAATAAACAAATGCAACACTTTCATAGCCTGTCCGTGAACACTATGAATAAACGACCTAGACAGACATCCAACTTGCCGCATTCCTTTGATGACAAAAATTCCTGCCATTCCTTTTAACAACAGCCTAACAGCCAGCTCCTGCAGTGACAGGGCTGGGGGAATGCAGATGCAGCAGCTGCCCGGCCCAGCACCGTGCCAACCCGCTGCAACCACTGCTCCTCCCGGCTTTTGGAGACACTCTGCAAAGCAGCAAACCTTACCCCGGCTCTTCCTATTTCAACCATGTATTTATATAGCATTATCAGTGAAGAGTATCACTTGCAGGAAAGGAAACACCAAAATCTACCCAGAATCTCCTGTGGTGCTATTGAGAGCACGGAGGGAGATCCATTAGAACTGCCCAATAGTATGAAAACACATTTCTTCTGTTTGCATTACTTCCAAAATAATAACGGAAAAGTATGCTCAGACCTTTTTCTTCCCTCCCCCCCCATCCCCCTCCCACCACAGATCAGGAGTGCATTAAGAATGCTTTATAACAACAGAACCTCTACGGAGGCCTAATTACATTTATTTCATTAATAAATAGCTTGCGCAGAAATGTGGATCTCCTGTTTTAAGTAAATTTCAATATTGGTGATTTCAGTGATTCAAAAGGATAAAACACATACAGTGTGGTTACTCACAATGGCAAGGCTACCTTAGACAATTAAACCCCCTCATCCCCTCACAAAAAAAGAACCCAAACCAAAGCTGCAAGTATTAAAAGAAAAACCAGGAGTCCCTATTTAGGAAACTGGCAATTCAAACAGGAGTTGCCGGTGATGTCATTTCATTGATAGGTTGCCTGAGTCACAGGTTCCTGAGGAAGTGGTAACACCTACAGAATTACTGTATAAAAGTCACACTTTGAAGCATGAAATGAAAATATAGACACTCAAAGACAAAGCAAAAACCTCAAGCAAAATTATACCTACTTTATAGATTTCCTTGCCTCTTACACGAATTTCAAAGAAGTCTAGAAATTAATTTGCTTGTTCATCCACATCCCTCCCTTACCAGCGAGGCACCAAGCACTGGGGGTGGGGAGGAGATGTTCACAGAGAGAGAAAAAAAGAGAGGAGGGAAAAAAAAAAAAAAAAGGACACCAATTTACTAGCTGTCAAAAACCAGAGTTCGAATGCATTCAGAGCAGGCCAGACTTGGGAGCTCCACAGCCCTCGCCTTTCCTCCAAGCCTGCTGACATGATGTGGAAACAATTTTAGCAGCATTTCTTCACATGGTTTTAGCCCCTACTGGTTTTGATTTAGAAAGTAAAATCATTCCAGAAATGGGACGCCAGCTTGCATTTCAAATGCAGCACTGCCTCGCAGGGATGCTTCAACTGCAGTTTCTGAAGAGGATGCATGCATTAGACCAAAAGAGAAACTGAGGAAAGCACTATCGACCTCCTCTATAAGAATGAAATGATTTCTTAAAATTCTTAATAATAATTTCTTATTCAGGTAGCGCATAATAGTATTTCACTAACACATCAAACAACGAATCTCATTCTGCTGAGATCTTACAAAAATCTAATGACCTGGTGCCAAAAAGCAAACTGAAGTTACACACAAGCCTAAATTTTTGGATGCTCAAAGGCTACTGAAGCAGCAATCCACAGCCAAAGAACCTAAGAACAGAAAGTAGCTGTATGGGAAAGAAGTTACAAAGAGTAATTTTTAAAAAATTGTGCTTTTGATTTGTAGCAGTACAATACTATATGTACTTTTCCTGTTAGCTTACTAAAATATTTTTTTAAGAAGTAATCTGAAAATTTTAGCATTTAAAATGAAATGCACGTGTGCATGCGAACTTCAGTTCCAGAGGCAAAGTCCATTGTACTTTATATCAATGTCCTATATAAACATCTATTCAAAGAACAAGAGGAAACAGGCATTTAGGCTGCTATAGTAGATGGAAAGACAGTGCGCACTCCATGCCAGCCAGGAAACATAACACGTTTGTTTTTAGAACTCCTGACTGCCCCTTTTTATCCCCAAGCCCAGGGAAGTGCCTGCAAGAAGCCAGAATGGCAAGGGACTACTGCCCTGATTAAACAGAAAACCACGCTATTTCATTTGCAAAGTTCAGCCAGACAGCTGATGAACCCATCAAATCTTCTCAGAGAATGTCCTAACTAATTCCACCGGATTTGAAAAAGATGCTACGGTTAAGTTGCAACAGGCAGATAATATTGTCAACTATTGAGGGCAACAATTAGAACCTGAAATTACAGATGGTTGGAGTACTCATCTGCATCCTTATCCTGGGGTGAGATCATTTGAACTGGGAAATTAGGTGAAAAAATTGCTGCCCTAAGACACAGAATACCTTAAGGTACTTAACATCATTGCTACTCAAGTTTATTGCTATTAATTCTTTTGGGAGTAGCTTCAGTTTCCCTTCCGCAGTGCCAGTTTCCTTGGCTAGGTTAAAATAATCCTCAAGTGACTCACTCCAAAGACTTCACTACAACCTGGACAAAACACCAATCATTGGCTGGTGGAAGAATACGGATTGCTGAATTTCAGCTACTGTACTTAAGAGAAAAGTGGCTACAAATGAGCCCAAGCCACAACCCATTTTGGTTAACACTACATGACTTCAAACAATAGTCAACAATACTTCAACAAAACAATGGGTCGGAGCAACAGACGAGTTTCTTTGACCCGCGATAACTGAGAATAAAAAAAACAGATATTCTTTGCCAATACATATATCCAATTTCCACACATTTTACAGTTGATGAATTAAATAAAGGTTTAAGAAACCTAGCAGTAGTGCTACCACAAAGCAAGGAGTCCTGTGGTCTGCCCTTTCGTCAATCAGGTTCACTATGAACAGTCACTATGGCCAGCAGTAGTGGACAAAAGGGTATCAATAAAAGTAAAACGAACTGAAAACACTGTCAACAAACTGTGAGGGTGTGGGTTTTTTTTTTTATTTCAAAACCTGTCAAGTGCTGCAGAGATAAGAAAATGAACTTTTTAGAAATCATTGCAGTGGATAGCTGAAGCGGTAATAGGGAAGTCTATATTAATTTCAAACCTAAAGCATTACCTGTGTGGTGCCACAGTATTTTTAAACACTGTTTGGCTTCTAGAGAAGGTCCAGGCAGCTGCAAGGGAAAGAGAGCTGGAACTGAGATGGGACAGGTAGGTAGGTTTTTCATAGGTGATGAATTTACACATTGCCAGAGTGGGACAATCCAAAGTCCTCCTAGTGTGGTATTTCTGTCTTTTAAAACAGTTAATCCCAGTGCTCTAAAAGAGAAAAGGTGCACAACACCCTCTTGAAGGAAAGTTTCATTTTGGCAGGATATGCATGAGCACAACATCTGCACTGAAAACTGAAAAAAATAAAAAAAAAAGAAGAAAAGGAATTCATGAAGCCATGTCAAAAGACTCAGAAAAAAACTGTAACAGGCTCAGGATCTGGACATCTTCCAGACTATGTTTCTTAGGAAGTCTGTTAAAGTTTACCATGTTGCAAGTATTTCTTTCACAGCTCCCTTTGGAGTAAAAATGCTTATTTGTTTCTACGGAAAGTATTGCATTATTATTTAAAACAAACAAACAAACAAAAAACTCTAAAAAACTGGGTACAAAAATTTGGCAAAGTAGCAAGGAAAAATCCCACCATCTACCTGTTCATAGCCTCTTCAGCTTTTGTGCACTCCTAATGCAAAGCTGCAGTCCAGCCAACATTGAAGCAAGGGACAGCATGAGAACGGCTATCTGCACCGCGAGACCACAGGCTGGACTGGCACTGCAGAACAGCTGGCGGAATGACAAGAGAGGTTGACTATGTGTTAGCTTGCAACATATTTATTTTTGAAAGAATGTGAGCTATCCTTCCTATTCCCATAAGAACAGAGAGTTAGGACTCTCCTTGAACTCTTAAGAAATGGTTATACTCTGAAGAGAAACTATATAAAAATATCCTCATGGATTCTGTCATGGCTCTTCATGATTCTGTAAGAAACAGGCAGAGTTGTTCTTGATCAACAGCCCAAAAGCTCTGATAATCTTTTTTCACACATAACTGGCATTAATGAGAATCCTGCATACCAAAGTCTACTCTCTGTCACGTCACTGGTTTTATGATTTGGCCTGAAAAAGAGGACGAAAACTCAAAGGAAATTTGGGAGCTGGGTGAACTTTTCACAGCCCAACACTGTCCCAGAGTAGAGCAATGATGAAGTAGCTAGTGGTAGACTTGGCAGTGTTAGGTCTACGGTTGGAATCGATGATCTTAATAGTCTTTTCCAACCTATATGATTCTATGATTCTATTAGCAATTCCAATTAGACTAGTTAACAACATTTAGAAGGAATTTGTTCAGTAAGAGGGAGAAACAAGTGCTATGATATGATTCTACAATGCATAGTGAAAAGTTGAGAAATACATAAAACCCATTTCAGGAAGAGTTTTCTATGAGAGCACAAGTGAGAAATTATAAGAAAATGCTTATATATGGAAAACCCATTCAATTTTGCCAGTACTTCTGTTGCATATACTTAAGGTGAGCAGCCAAATCACATACAAAGAAACAGAATTAGAAAGAACATTGTACAGGAAGTGGAATAAGAATATCAAACACAGCAAAAATGAAATCTGAGTTTATGTCACTGGACTTTTCTGAGGACACAATAGTAGAGCCATACAGAACACAGGGAAGGGAAAAATATTTTTCCAGGCTCAAGCTCAATGATTTTATGGGCTGGAGTAATCACTACAGTTTCCTTTGATATGCCAAAATAACTACTGTGCTCTTGACTTCTACTGGAGCAGTAGAAGTCAAGAATCTGGAGCACTCCCTTTAGGTCTTGGGAGTTATCAGTTTCCTAAGAATATAAATCCTATGGTTCCATTCCTCGGTGATTTTCTTGACCAACCTGTCTGGGCCACCATGAATCTTTCTTCACAGATCTAAGTGTAGTTTTCAAATTTGTGCCCTTTCTCCCTTATAGAGCCCAATGTTGAAGACTTAAGACTCAAACTAGCCCAATGCTCCACGGAATATATTCTTATGTGGGCTGAACCATCTACTGGCTACAATTCTGCCGGCTTTAATGGTGCTAAGGTGATTTACGTGTGATATAAAGCGCATGCCCTAAGTGAAATTTATTCCCGATCGACAGACTATGACACAGGTGAAAAGGCATTAACAGCAGATTGTGAAAGCAAGGATGAGAGCAAGTGAGGGTTTTGAAGAAGAAAACTCTCATACAGAATCTTAAGTTCCTAACTTTGATGAATGTGGTATTACTCTGTAACAAATTCTAGACTTCAGCCAGCAAACACATGGAAGGGATGATACTGAAGAAAAATTCTAGTCAGTAGAAGCGTGAAAGCAAAACAGAGGCTATCATTCCATGAGTTTCTATAATACTCAAGCACAAAAATGTCAACAGCTCTCCACTGAGGTCTGTGATCTGCTAACACTGTTATCCCCAGAGGTGATATGCAGGTGTCACAGTTGCCTTCTGTGAGATACAGTCCCACCCACGCTGCCACATAATTCCATGACATTTCTGTTAGATAGTTTAGGAAGATGAGTAGGTTCCTCTGAGGCTGTTCACTCCCAACAGTTTGGTTTATATCTGAAAAGCCATGGTAGCTGTTGGGTTCTACAATGAAAGTATGAGTTTGGGCTCTTCACTGATGCTAGCAGGTCATGGCAGCACAAATAAAATTTAAATCCTACCACCTTCTTGAAGAAAGGTAAAGTTTAGCCTCTTTGGACTGTGCTGAAATCCTGCCATTAAGTGCATACAAGCCAGTAAATAAATGTGTTTATCTGTTAATAGTATTTGAATGTGCATTCATTCATTTGAATGGATTCTCATGATTTCTCACTCAGCAAACCCCTAGAAATTGAGTAAAAGCAAAATAAGAACAATTCTGGTCCGCAAGGAGAAAAAACCCCAACATTATAGTTAGACAACGGAAGTTATTCCAAGTCAATCTGAAGTGTTTCTGAACATCAGAGACATCTGGGAAGCATATGGACAGGAAACAGCTCAGCCTGAGAGAGTTGTATGTTACTGAAATTACAGAGGTAAGGAAACATTATATTAACCCTGAGTTTTGAACCTTTCGATCTTGTCTACTTCTGCAGTTAAATAGATACTTTCAATGTACAGCTACAATGTAACTTTAACATAATAAGGAGAGTTTCAGATATTTAAAGTAATTATTAATGTTTATCAGATTTCAGAAATACGTCTAGTTCTTAAGTTTTATATAACCAAAAACTGCAACGAGACTTTTACACTCCCTGGTCAGCAAAAATTTTTATCTTTTAATAAATATGCACATCAGTCCCTTTAAACTACCCTGGTACTGATTCACAATTCCAGCTGGACTACGGAATGGCTAAAAAAATGGAAGTCATTTGAGCTCATAACTAATTACGTACATTAACAAATTGCTTCTAAATGGACAGGGCTTGTTATCAATCTTACTATTTATTACCTGGCTACCAAAAGATCAGTTTCCTATGATTACTAGTCTTTCAAAAAATATATTTGATTCGTATATATATTTATATTACAATGAAGTTAGCTAAATAAGACATGCCCTTAAGGCTACTTAAGAAATCACATAAATGTCATTAATATGATAGTTAAAAAAATAGAAATAAGAGCTATTTTGGACACTTGATACAAACCTCAGCATGCTTCAATAGATCTCTTATGATCGGAATCTGGGAATTGCAGATATCCTTGCTTTTAGGCAAATTGACCTGACAGAACTTCTTGCAATGTGGCATAAGAGAGAAGCTGTGAAATTATCTACACCAAATATTCAGAGCTTATGTTAAGGAAGTGTCCTGGTTTCAGCTGGGATAGAGTTAATTTTCTTTAGTATTCTTTCTTCTAGTGACCGCTGTGTTTTGGATCTAGTATGAGAATAATGTTGATAACACATACTGGTTTAGGTGTTGCTAAGTAACGCTTATATTAAGTCAAGGACTTTTTTTCAGCTTCCCCTAGAAGTTGAGAGGGAGCACAGACAGGACAAGCTGGCCAACGAAATATTCCGTACCATAGACATCATGCTCAGTATATAAATGGGGGTTGGCCGGAGGGCAGGGATCCGCGATTGCGGCTCGGGACAGGCTGGGCAATCGATCATCAGGTGGTGAGCAATTGTATTGCATCACAATTTTGTATATTCTTTTACCATTATTATTCTTCTTCTCTCTTCTGTTACTGTTCTACTAAACTATCTTTATCTCTCCCGACCCTATAGGGGGTCCTAGTTGCCAGCTGGGGTTGAACCACAACAGGAAGGAACTAAAATAATTGGATTGACCAACTAATTTTCATAATATATATATGGGAAATAAAAGACTGCTGGCAGATAATGCGATTTGCATTTTTTTCTGAGTTAGCCCATAATCCCCACAATCTAAAGCCATAAAAGGGATTTCAAATATACTTCTAAAACATTTCCAAGATTAAAAAACAACAGATTCACTTTCAATTTTGTAATAATGTACTTTGGTATTTTACAAATGCATTTTTCTCAAGTTATCTTTTAAACTCAAGGATTCTCAAACTACTGCTTGCGGTCAGCCATAATCTCTGAAGCCATTCCTGATGTTGCAAAAAATGAAAAATTTAAATCAAACCAAAATGAGAATCAGAATTAGTCTTTTTTAACTCCTGTACAGTACTGCACAACAGCATCTAAGAATAGCAAAGGTAGAGAACCAATTTCCTATTTCTGTTAAGCATTTCTCTACAAGTTTTGACTGAATCAATGATCCTCCCCAAAAAGCAACTTTACGTAACAGAGCCTTCTCTAAACTTCAGGGGAGTCTAATGATGATACGAACGCACATTGGTCTTTCCTGTGTAAATGTAAGTCAAATCACTTTTTTTCCATAGCATGAAATGATGAGATCTTTCCAGAGAATAACAGCTCCATTGACAAGGGAAGAACAACCACACTATAACAAAGAAAAGCGAATCAATTGTACTATAAATATGTACTTTGAAACAGCAAGCAATATGTTGTAGGCAGTAGGTGTAGGTTCTTACCTACTCCTGCTCTCCTTTAAAGATGCAGTTTAACTCCCAATACCAGAATATGCTCAATCTTAACAATAAATTCCAACTAAAGGGGCACAAATCTGGGAAAGATGAAAAAAGACATTTAGACATGCTGTGGACATGTCCATTGACAAGCACAATAAAAACCGGGACAAATAAAACACCAAAGTTCACTTAAGCAGCATATTTTATATGTAAGCCATATTTAGAAAGTTTAA
>VYXH01001410.1:474758-503869 GCA_013397275.1 Burhinus bistriatus | reverse complement strand
TTCTAAAAGTAAAAAAAAAAAAAGTCCACAGAAATCCTTGAACTTGTACTGAGTGATTAAAGCGCATAGACCATTTTCAGATGAGACAGGGAATCCCATAACAATGAAACATATCATTGGAGGGTCACCTAACTCTGGTGAGACTCACGTTTCAACCCTATGCCTAAGGTATTTTCTTGTTCAATCAACCAAACTCCATCTTCATAAAGTGTAGCTGGCAAAGACAAACAAAATATGCATTATTCTAAATAATTCCAAAATCAATAGTATAGATCCTTTTCAGCTTAATTACCGTTACCAGAAAATAGTATTTGGCAGAAAAAACTGACACAGATTTCCCACACACATTTATGTCATCTTACGTGCACATTTTGTACACTTTTAGTACAAACATATTTCCTCTAGTGCACTGTATATAACACATAAGTAGTAGAAAACTTGAAAAGCAATCAAAATATGAATTTGTTACAATTTTGATTTATCCAGTGACCCGACTGATCTCATCATTGCTTCCATGGAGAAACATGTGGTGTATACACAACATTTCTATCTTGTGGAGGAGGTATCACGAAGTTACAGAAAACCTTCTCTCTCCTCTTACACAGAAAGAATGCTTTTCATATAGTTAGAAACTGAAATAATTTCTGAAGACAACAGCTGAAACTAGATTAATAAAGGAAGATGGGTTCCAGTATTAAATGCATAAATGATACTGCAATAATCAGATTTCTATTTCACATCACACAGTTCAAAACTGTAGCAAAGAAAAATAGATAGGTATTAAAATCTTACATGCCATTTCCCCCCATGATTATTATTAAAATCCTACATGTCACTTTTCCCATTACATTTATCAGACAAGACAAAAAGAAATATTGCACAGAAAATTGCAAGTGTTGGTATAAAAGCCCAATTAGCAAAATATTTAGATACTAAAGGCAGATATGTTCTCAAAATACAACAGGCAGATCAGGTTTATGGTTTAGTTCTCCTAAAACCCTGTTGTTTCAAAAAGAGAAAGCAGGAGGTGCATCAGCAGTAACAGACCTCTATAAGCACACTGCCTCACTCTTAAAGTATTTGCTATGCCCATACATTGCACAGTTTTCTAAATAACACAGGCAGCCTCCAGTTCACTTAAAACCCCATGTAGTGACTCAGGAAACAGTTCTGAACCTACATGTCCAATACAGATTCAGCTGAAAACTTGTAGAAGTGTCAGATTTATTTTTATAACACTTCCATGAATATGGAAACAACTGAACAAACAAGAATTCTGATGACACTGTGCAGAGATTTTGTGCTAGGAGGGTCTTGCGTGACTCTTAGGATTCCGTAACCCTTTTCAAAATGGCTTTTGATTTTCTGACCACATAATTTCAACATCTGTCGGCCTAACAGATCATTTGCGAATACTTGTATGTCGCCTAGCTATCAAATCTCCTTATTTAATTCTCTTATTTTCCCTTTCTTTATCCGTCCTGCTAGACCTGCTTTAACAAAGTGGGAACCCGCCTGCTCTCCTGTTGGTCTCTCTCATTCCCAGTAAGAAAGCAATGTTTTAACAAGCTCCTGACAGTAGCTGAACCTTATTTCAGCCCTGTGGCACAAAACTGTTGGAAGATGGCATGACCATACCAAGGGATTCGTTTCTTTGAGTGCAGCAAATTGTTCACCAATTCAAAAACCAAACCCGTTCTGTCGCACTTCATTACTCGTAAGCCAGTGCTCTGAAAAAGAAGAGAAATAAACACAGCCCCTCCAACGTAATCTATCTGGTACAAAGCAATCTTTTTATTTTAAGTCTATTTAGTCTAGTCAAGCTTTGCAAAGCGCTGTCACAGCATTTCTATAGTATCACAGACACAGGCAGTATGCAGCATGCCACGCTGCGGAGCTCTGCAAAGCAGAGTAAGCTGCAGATGTGCTATAGTAAAGGCTTCCAGTTGCTTACAAGCCAAACAGCTTGTTTTGGCTCAGAAAGCTCTTTCCCCCCCATATGGGATTACTTTGATCTTTTTGCCTATTTTATGATTGCAATTACACTGAGTTTATGGGATCAACAGGGACCACAGGAAGAACACATTAATCCAACTGTGAACGACAGAGTGAGAAGCTACTTTTAAAAGTTTGATTGCAGGGCAGCAAATATAGTTAGTATGTTTTCAAAATGGGAATATAAACCAAGGCTGTTAAATGAATTTTCCATAAAATCCATCTTAAAACAAGCAACAGATCTCCTGCACCATGAAAACTTACTTTACTCCTTTGTGGGGCTAAATTTACATTACCTTAAATATCCCATTTTTTTCACTTCACCTCCTCCTCCCCCCCAAAGAAAGAACTGGAATATATCTATGAGATTGTTCTGTGTAACTTTGAACAATCAAGTGTTTTAATTCAAACACGGAACTGTAAAATACGGCAAGGCCTACAGGGATACATCCTCCCATGCTGCGATTCCCAGCAGGTTGCATGAGCCCAGCGATGTCAGGCTGCACCAGCATTCCATGAGCTGTATCCCCAGAGGCACAACCGGCAGCAGAAAGCAGTGCTGCCGTTTCTTCAGGCTGTGCGTGGCCTTTTGTGCCAAGAGGAGCAGGATCAAGCAGCGGTTTAACAATACGCTGAGAGTGACACCTTTTCGGACAATGTTCAAAACCAAGGGCATACTCATTCATTAACATTTAAGATCATATTACACTTCAAAAAAATGCTTTTCTTTTCAGTAGTGAATAAAATCAATAATTTTACTCAGTTTATATAGCTCTTCAATTCCTTACAGAAGTGATAATAAACAGAAATTAAAAGGAACAGGTGATTATAGATACTGCAGAGGGGAAAACCGAAGACTTGATATAAACCAAAACACAAAAGTTACTCTATAAATAATTGAAACATTAAGCTATTGTTTGCAGCTCCTCCTTTTAAACTGAAAAAAAACCCCACCAACCCCACCTGAGGAGCACTCATAATGTTAATTTAAATGTTTGGGTCTAAATTTGAGACAATCGTCTTTAAGAACTACAGTGTGGGTGTCAGTCAGTTATCCAACATAAACACCTTACAAGAACTATTCTGATCATCCCTTTACTTTGGCAACATGTGACCCCACTCCCTAAATATGGATCTTGTCTTATGTAAACTGGTATACTTCTGCTTCCCAGTGCGCATTAACAACCTGCACCCTGCACTGCAACCCCACACATAATCAGCTCATTCCTATCCGTTCTGACTTAACACCAAACTTTTCATAACATTTGTTTGGCTCGATGGAATATTCCTACAAAATGCCAGTGCTGCATTCACCTGTTGTGTAATGGAGAAGACTTTTGAAAACCAAACCCAACAACGACACCCCCACACCAAAAACATTAACACAAAATATGGTTTTCCCGGGAGTACTATTCCTCCAAAGCATCCTCACTGGGAGCTCAGAAAAGTGACAGAATTTTGTATTTTCTACAAAGCTGATCACATCTCTTGGATTAACCTTTCAAATGCCTGCTACTTTATCACAAAATTTATTGAAAAGCTTTTATGTAATTCTAATATTTCTCTTCTAGTGTGATAAACAAATGAATTACAGTTCTATTGAAACAGTTCTTTCTCCTGATAACAGTATAAAGAATTTTCTTTTGTAACCAAGAACTGAGGTTTTGATTTCCTCCACATCAGAGATGGATGTTTTTCCCCATTTTGTTTTTTATTATGGGTAACAGGAAATATTTTCTATGGAGCTAAATCTGAATTAAAGTCATATCATACCCAGGTTGTGGTAGAAGAAACTAGAAAAATAACATTAGAGAAAAGGAGTTTCAAAAGACATAAATGAAGTTTGGTTTCTTCATAACTATAAGCAGGGAAGTATTAGCTAAGCACCAGTCAGTTCTGCCTTTGAAATCCTCTCCTTTTTTCTCCTCTCAGTAATTCAAACCATACTGGATATTAGATTCTGCCTTTAAGCTACACACCCAGACAATTTTAAACCATATCACAAACATTTTTAACATTGTCCTTTTTGTCCAGAGGTCCTTGGTGAATCCCACATTCATCTTATGCCTTAAATTCCCCGAGCTTTTTTCTCATTGTTCTGAGAGTTATGCTGATTGCATCAATCCCATTCAAAGCACAGATCTATCATTTAGGTCTGTTATTCCAACTACAGATCTGTTTGTGTCTGTGTGCGCGCTGGCAATACATTCTCCCACGTCTCACAAACTCCTTGTCTTGAACTGTACGTTATTTGACTGTACAGCCCGAGCCAGCTTGTATCGTAAGTTACAGACAACATGCCAGTCTGCCATTGAGGAAAGCTTCTGTTGTCCACTCATGCATTTTATCAGTTACTACGGGGCTTTCTCCCACACTGACCTATCCATAGGGGATAAATTCTCAACCAAAATTGTATGATAACAAGTTGATGATAACTTGGTCTTTGATATTCCTCAAAACTAAATTAATCACATTCACCAATCAAAGAAACAAGTCGTGGGCTACAAGAAAATTTTGCTGTTGAAGTAGAATTTGTGAGTCCAGCTTCACACTACTAAAGACAGTAATTTCATTTTTGGGCGGAATTAAAACAGCATATTAAAAGCAGGAACTATTCTCTTCATTGTCCCTCTGCACAACATTTAATGTAATGATCCATGGTCTAGTTTCACTCTAAAGATGAAGCAAAGTTTTCCTTTATCTTCAAAGTCATGAGCCGTTTCTTCCACTGATAAGACTATGTAGTCAACAAGACTTGGCATAGCCAACCTTTATAAATTGTTCCAGAAATACACAGCTATAACTGAGAGAATAAGCTCGTTTAGAATTGTGATTTTTACAAATCAGTGCTCTATCAGGGCACTCTTCAGATAAGGTAAGCTTTGAAGAAATAGGAAGAAACTTCCTAGTTGTGTATATTTCACCTAAATTAATGATTTTCTTTAAAAAAGCAATTCCTTCTTTCTCTAAGACAAAATATCAAGTCAATAACTCCCTTCAGTTACTGTATCCAACAGAGTAAAGTACAGAAGGAAACCACTTATGAAAATAGATTTTTAAAATTTCTTTTGCTCAATTTTGATTTAAACTAGCTTTTAGCATTGAGAACGTTTACCAAGAAATTCAGGGAGTAAACAGCACTTAAAGTTCACCCAGTTAGATACTTCTGCAACTTCTTAGTAAAGTATTTCCTCTCTCTGTTCCAGCAAATAATCAACCATGGAATCAGATAACAGACTCCTTGGAGAAGCACATACAGAAATAAGAAAAGGCAATGGGCACAAGGTGCAACAACAGAAATTCTGTCTGGATATAAGGAAAAATTGTCAAGTGACAGTGGTTAAGCATTGGGATAAGCTGCCCACAGATTGAGCCCTGCACTGAGGAGGAAGCTGGACGTGATGACATCCAGAGCTCCCTGCCAGTCTCAATTTTCTACGATTCTGTAATATATTGAATAACTGGTAGTTAGGTGTTACAATTTAAGTTGGATCAACATTATGTCACTCAGATGAATTAGTTATATTCATCATCAACAATTAAATCCTCTAATGGGTTTAGCATCTTAACTGAATCTTATTTACTTTAAAGGCTTACTTGTTGGTGGAGTAGGGAAAAGGGGGATGGCATTTCTTTTTCATGTGCTGCTCAGAATGCACCACAGAAAAGTTCCATTTCTGGCTAAAAAATCTAGGTAGCAAAATTTTAACCAAATACTGTCTAATTATTTTAATACAGAACAAATAATCCATACAAATACATGCTTTATAATTATTCTTTTGAAAGTCATGGAACTGTGTTCTAGTACAAAAGGTTTCTGAAAGACTAGATGATTAGCTGCCATGGTCTGATGTAGTCATTTCCTGCTAATCTGATATCTAAATATTGTTGCTCTGGGTGACTTTGGTGATGTAAGGAAGTAGCTGCTCATGGAAACTTTCGTATTCCTTTGTCTTTGTAGTAATACAGCTCAATTAAAATTTCAACAACAAAAAAAGTTCCATAACACTAACCAACAATACTGAGGGATTAAAAAAAAACCCCAAGCCATTAACAATCGTATCTCAGGTTTGGATCTGTATGCATCATTTTCTGTGGTGGTTTCTTTGAAGATCGCTCAATACTTTAAACTCACTAGCTTCAGAAAATTTCTCTAATTAACCAAATAGACATGAGACAGATATGAGCGTAGGAAGCCTAAAGGAAACAGGTCCGCCTCAGAGAAAAGACTCCGTGTATCTGGTTTGTCAGCCTCCCTCAGCAGGGCAATGACTTCAGCCGCTCCCAGGACAGCACAGCTTTGTCCCACTGGAAGGCACACCTTCAGAGGCAGCAGACAGTCCAACCACACACACCTATAATAACTTATCACTGGACTAAGACCCACGGTGATCACCCTGTTCAGCAGGATCAACCTAACTATTTCTTTCAGAGCTTTTATTAGTGATTTCCCTGGTGCTTGTCTTACTGAATTCAGTAGGAGAAAGTTCCCCCAACGTCAGTTACAGAGCATCAATCCTCAGTTCCATTTGCATCCTGTGGATATCACTCGACGGCCTCCACATTAAAGCAAAATTCTGAGCAGAGATTCTCAGATTCTTTCTGAGTCACGATGACAGGAAAACTGTTGTGGTCGTGAATAAACATCACTGGGTTTTCTTACTTTGTTTTCATATAAAGCAAGGTTTGCTTTTTTGGCTATGTAAGTACTGCTTCCAGAGAATTAGAAGAACTAGAAAAATCCAAAGACTGGAAGTGTTTTTATTTATGTAAAGAATAAGGTGTTCCTTGAAAAGTTAAAGTTCTTGAGTAAACCCTGAAACAAATAGAACGTAAACAGCTAAAATATTTTTGCACAAATTGAAAAACTCTTCTACCAGTTGGGAACAAGCTGGAACTTGCATGAGGCCCTGCACACACTGGCAAACATCTTAATTGTTCAGAGCAGACAAAGTCTGTTTAGTCATGTCTGCCTGAGAGGGAAGGATATTACAACACATCTGTGCAGTCTGTTTCCACATAGGTCAATCAGTTCTCGAAGCTTGTTTTTAAACCACTTTCCTCCAGCCAGAACACCACACATACGGACACCATTACACAGGTTGGCCATACACCTGGCTAACAGACAAGTAATCTTTTAATAGAGGCTCACAAATGAGCAATCAAAGAAACAATCTGCGAGTCCTAGTAGACACACAGTGCCAACACACACTCATGTCTGGGAGGGATTTTGTAAGAGTCTAAGTATGCCTCAGTGAAATTTCAAAACAAGCACATTCAAAGTTTCAGTGCCCACTGAGGATAGCAATAATATATTTAAAACTCACAAAGAACCACAGCACAGCAAATAGAACAGGCAGCAGCTGAAACTGGTAGATGAATTCAAACAGGTTTCTTCAATTAAAAAGGATGGGGCGGGTAACAGGATTCTTTCTAAGATATTCTAGTAAGTTTTTTAATGCATGTTCCAAAACAGCCAAAAGCTATTCACCTACAGAACATGTTGCATGACACAAACAGATATTTAGAAACAGTATTGAGGTGGATCTCATGTAAATCAACTAAGTGAACAGCCAAACACTGTTTTCCTGCTTTGGCAGTGGTATCTCAATTTTCAACACACACCCTCTCTTTTACCTATATCACTTTATTGGAAGGAAGAGTTTTAAGATGCGTCCATACACTGATTATGAAATGATATGTGAAGTGCCAGCTCTGTAAAGAGCAGCTTCATGACCTTTTCAACGTGCGTCAACCTTGCTCCACAAGGCTGTGTTGAGGTCCAGACAACGAGCAACATATTAAACAAAACTATATACCAATTAGCATACAAATCTTACTGTGTTTGGATCCGTCTCATCTAGGATATCTAGGATATGGTGGGGCCAGTGTGGAACTGTGAGGAAATGTTAGATTTGTACGGAAATATACACTCTTCCCTTCAGCTTAATTCTGCATTCTGGAGAATCTTCAGCCTTGCAGGTGATAAGGACACAGTATCAGGTGGCAGCTTAAGTTATTTATATGTATTTTACCACATTCTGAATTAATATATACAAGTAAATTTAATAAGTAGTTTAAACTTATTTTAAATTCCAACCCTTCAGAACAGAAAACTATGCCTAGGCTTCATGTCCCATCAAATAACTGAGCAGGATGTGGTTTTCACAAGGAAAAAAAATCTAAAAGATCAGGTTCAATAAAAGGAATGATATATCTCCACTGATGTCTCCAAGCTGCAGTCAAGTTCTAATCTGGGGCAGTGATACCATCAGTGACATTAGCTTAGAAACAATTGCTGTTTGCCTTATTTAGAGCAGCCAATCAAAAAAGGATTTATCTCTAGACTAGTACTTTTCCCACACCAAAGAAATGAAATTCATATGGAGACCAAGTACAAAGCTGGGCAGGCACATCACATTATTTCATTTAGGGGATTTTTTTAAAAAAAATTATGACATTGCGGCTAACAAGAAGAAATAAGTCAAAAAACAACAAATCATTCAAAAGGCAGAACAAGTTCCAAGTTATTCCAATTATAAAAGTTCATGCACAAAGATTAGAAGTACCATAAAAACTTATGGAAAATTATGCAGTGAGTCAAGGGTTATTTAAAGACAATGAGGAATGGGATAATTATTGCATTTCTTCATGCTTGTGAACTGGACTCCAAGAGCATTAGATGAGCAGGACAACATTGTAGAGGTGATATAGTTATGTTCCTTGACTTACGCAGTATAGTATGCTGACATTAATAAAGGGAATCTTTGTTACTTTGAGAAAATGGTGGTGTCACCTTGATTTATAATCGATACCAAGAAGGCAAATTATATGCATCTCAAGAAAGGGCAGCACCTAAACTGATGAAATCAAGTAGCAATGAGATTGAAGAATAAACATACTTAGGTTGTCTGATGATTGGTGACAGCTGTATGAAAAATGAGTTAAAGGAGATTTATTAGAAGTGTTTGATAGAAACTGAGATGAAAAAGGTATTAACTGGGGTTCTAATATCACTACAGACTGGAAGCATTTTGCAGTAAAAGAATTGTGTCAGAAATCTGACAGCAGTGGTGATGAGAGTTGAAAAGAAAATAGATATAATGTAAAATGATTTTTAAGACAAGCTGAAAGTTAGGTCACAAGATGCATGGGTGGGTAGGCACCAAAAAGCTTACGGTGACTGACAATATAAAGGACAAAGAGGTGCTAGAACAAAAAAATTCCTTAAGACAAAACATAGGTAAAACAGTGGACAAAGCAGACATGGTCTGTAGGGAGAGTGCCATATGGAACTTACTAAAAGAGAAAACCCTGGACATGAAAAGGTAGCAGCACCACACAAAGATACTCCCTGAAAGAAAGTAGACTTCAGTATTGATGTTACATTTGACTGAAGAATTAGGTATTTCTTTGGAAGTGTCCAAACAATGATCCGGCCCAACTTCTTTAAGAAATATGGAATAAAATGATTTTTGAAGTTTAAGAACCAGATTAAACAATACAGGTGTCTCCTGACAGCTCTGATCATAACAAACCATTTTTGTTTTTTAAGGATGGATGTCACCAAGCTAGTTACCATCAAACAGTGTGAGACTCAGCTGACGAAGTATGGACAGATCAGCAGTTGTCATTATGATAAAAAACCGCTTCAGAGTTGGTTACTGAAGTCATATTCCCAAGTGCTCTACAATGAAAATTCCAGCCTCCTTCTGCACCTAGTCCTTTAAAATTGCTTTGTCTGTTTTGGCCCCAGGGTGCATGTTAGAAATGATAAAAGTAGTTCTTTCATACTCAAAGCAAGACAGTTCGATTGCCAGTGTCAACATGACAAAGTGCTTATGGCTATAGGAGTGGGGGGAGGAAGCAGAAATGGAGGGGGGGACACACGAGAGAAAGCTCTGTAGTTAACACTAGGCAAGTAAGAACAGAGCTTTCCTCTCCAGTGGAAGCCCAGACTTATCCCACCATATTTTTTACCTTCTCTATGTTGACTATACTCAGAATTGTTGCTCCAGCAGTAATTACAAATCAAATTCATTATAATTATTCTTACAACATAAAGATGAAGAAACGTCCCTGGAAACAACTCTATGTCTTTGATATACATTCAATGCTTATTTAATCAGTTTGCTTTTTTCAGAAATAGTGAAAAGAAACAACCAACAAGGCAATAAAGTAAGATAATTTCTTGAGAGAAAACCAAAATCTTATGCTTTATGATGACCTACACATATAAGGTAAGGAGATTTTTTTTTCTCCCACAAAGTTAGAGTGAACAAATGTTCAGTTTCAGCAGCAGAATGCTATTTTTTTGACGGCATATAGATTTGAATTAGGGACAGACAGACGTACAACCACAACAGACTATAGTGGCTTATCACAGTACCTAAGAATACCCAAATTACACCCAAATAAGACTTTTCAAATATAATAATTAAAATCATGACCAAGATGCACGTAAGTGTTCACCAAAAGTCAGAACAGAAAGTCTAAACAGTAAGTTATTCCATCTTGAAGAATTATTCCACGAACTGAGAAGAAATACTTATAATTGGAGGCATTATAAGGTCTGCAGAGAGCGTGTTTCAGGAATTTGCAAAATTCAAAGGGAGTTCACAACACTGCAATGTCAATTTGAATTTTTAAATGTTTTGACTCATGCTGTCATTATTTTTTTATGAACAGAAAATGCTGTAAGGAATATTGTCAAAATATCCGCAAGAAAAATCCAGGTAACCTTCAATTTAAAATTTTATACTGCGTATTTACATGCTGTGCATACACTTACTGAAAAGGACAAAGATTTTTTGTCATGGTTCAAAGACTGAAACAAGACTGTGAATGTGAAAACAGCAAGGTAGCTTGATGAGCCCTTTAAGATACTACATAGCATGCAGTAATCTTAAATCTGATTTTAGTTTATGTACAGTAAGCTTTCACATACTTTATTTATAAACTCCTGTTTGGTAATTTCAATTATTTTATTCCCTAGTGCTTCTCCTTCTTTGGACATCTGTTTCTTCTCACATTTTGCCCCAAGGCAAATCAGCTGTCTTCACAGCTGAATGAAATTCCCTTCTCTGGCTCAAAGGAAAACTCTTTTTTTTGTTTGTTTGTCTAAGTAGAAAAAAGTTAGCCATCAAAATGCAGAAACTCTTACCTATAATCTGGGTCTTCGGATGCTAAGAGCATTCTCCCCACCAATACCTGTACACTCTGACTTTGAAATGAAAGAAAATAAGCATGTCTACCACAGGTTATTGAGTCTGTCTGAACTATCTTTACTAACATTTGGCCTTTTCCTTATAGTTTTCAATTAACTGTACCAAGGTTTCTGAAAAAAAAAACCAAACAAAAAACCCAGGAATGTTTTTGTATCACTTAGCACAGTCAGATGTTACCATCTGTTAGCTGAGCCACAGTAGCCAAATCCAAGTGCAGCCTTCATCAGCACCTCCTCCCATGGCACTGCAGTCTCAGCCTCATGGTACGTGTCACCACAAATATCGGACTGTCTTCAAAAGATGCTGTCCTGCTCCCCTCTCCTGCACGACATCTAGCCATCAAACAACTACATGTGAACTGGCAGCAGAAAGTAAAATCATTAAAATTGGCATTACTATTTTTCTTCAGTGCTTACTGGTATTAAATCACTATGTTCTAGTAGCTCTCCAGGACTCCTGTCATGATGTCATCATTTGCTAAGACATGTTCAAGCTAATCAGAAAGCTGCTTCTTGAGCTCCCACTGTAGTCTAAGGCCTGTGTACTGCCTATGGATGGAATCAGCGCACCTTATAAAGCCTCACTGTTGTTATCAGCACTCCTTTTGGCTACCCATCTTCCTGCAAACAGAATATTCTGGCTTATTTATTGATACATCACTACATTCAAAGCATTTTGGGTAGAGTATCAAATGATAAAGTGTCAACTATCTGTGATTTTCTCTTCAAGCTATGATTCTTAAATGGATAATTTCTTACAGATACCATATATTAACTGAGCTGTGAACAGTAATACGAAGAAGCAAAAACAATGATCTTCTAAATCAGTGCAACTAAAAAATAGTGTGTGGCTTGGAACAATGCGGGAAAATCATGTTTAAACTAGAAAATTATACATGGGTATTGCTGCCATCATTGATTCAGAAGAGAAAGTGAGACACAGGAAGGGAAAGGAGATGCAGAGAATTTGGGAGGAGAAAGTTAATAAGGAGCTATAGTTAGGCAGGGGTTTTTTTTCCACCTCAAATATTCCAGAAAATGCATTACAGCCAATAGTCTTCAGACAAATGAAAAGCACCCAAAGTTGTCTGGAATATGATAAGCATCCAGTTATCAACAACAAAACAGTTTTCATAAAATCATCCATCTCTTCCCATCAAATCAAACCATCTCTGAGCTCACATTCCTCATTTAGGCCTGACCACTTAATTCTCTCCAATCATCTGATAAACTTGAACTCCAGCTGTAGCCTGGGTGAGATGTAGGCTTTGGCAGAGAAATCAGCCCAACAAGCTCTCTGCTTGCTCGCTCTTGCCTACTGCTGCAGATTCTCATTCTTTCAGTGATGGCCAATATAACTGTTCATGAATTTGCACTGTGAAATGATTTAGGAAAGTGACCTACCTTTGAAGAACGAAAAATCAAACAGAACCTAAAACCAGTTCCTAACAGAAAAAAAAAAAGGGGGGGGAAATGGAAATGACTGGATGACAGTGACACCAAGGAGAAACTCTATTATTCAGTCTCAGAGCAAATGATTCAGCTTCAAGCAGCCTAAATCTTGCAGCTTTTCCTTTGCACATAAATGTTGAATGTCAAAAGCTTCTCTTGCTTTTCCAACTGTGCCAGTGCATCTAATACAAGATATTACCTCCTCTACAAACCTTGATCTGCTTATTCCTCAGACTGCCCCAGCTATATCACTGCTAGCTAACTGTTCCACATCACAAACGCAAGATTGAGAATCACCGCGATGATTCAAAGAAAGAAGCAATCAACAATTTGGACAATTGGAGCACCAAAGGAAGTTCACTTGTTAAGTGCAAGCTGCTACTACTTGATGGCTTAGCAGTATATGTAACGAGAGAGAACACCTTTAACGTTAGGCTGCCTTCCCCGAGCAAACTAATACACGCCTTCAGTGCTGACTCCAGTGAAGACTCCTCGCTTACCCAGGTACTTGTTTCTGTCTTTCAAACAAACTATCATGCATGACCCTCCTGTTTACGAGATAAAAATCAGAACGTGTCTTTTGGTGACCAAGATCTTAATTCTGCTCTCTTTGAAGTCAATTGGAATTTTGGCGTTTATTTAAATGATGAAGGATCAGATCCCAAAGTGTTTG
Organism: Burhinus bistriatus; assembly: GCA_013397275.1. NCBI lineage: Eukaryota > Metazoa > Chordata > Aves > Charadriiformes > Burhinidae > Burhinus > Burhinus bistriatus. The sequence continues at coordinate 490,523 of VYXH01001410.1, read as the reverse complement.
TGCAGCAGTTTTGGAAGAATGCCAGTCTTAATAAAATCAATTAAAACACATTTTAAAGATGTGGCCAATCAAAATATTTATTTTCAGACTCACAGACTCATCTCAGTATTTGGCATATCGTTTCAGCTGAAACACACAATGATGCTCCTTGGCAGAGGTAATACAGCACTGCAACGTGTTCTACAGATTTCATTATACAACATTCTTGTTAATGCAAGCATTTGAATCAGAAGCTTGTAAAGACTTAGCAGTACTGAAATGCTATTCGCATTTTCTTTCTCATCTTCACTAATGGAATAATGCCTTTGATAAATCTGGCACATCAAGATCTTAATCCTACTGTTGGAAGAAGTTCATGAACTTACCAAGGTTTTCCCCTTGAGAAAAGAATCCTTCTCAAGATAAGCTAGAATATTTCTTTTTCAAAAATTAATTCTATTGCTTCAATGAAAAACAAGGAGCTCCCCCCCCCAAAATTGTCAAAGGTATTATTATCACTACTTTCTGAAAGTACTAAGTAATAATTAAAGTGGAAAATGAGAGGGTTTTTGCACTGTGTCTTGCTATCATATTTTCAACACACAACATACTGTGATAATTTGCTCTTTTCAAAGTTTTTTAGAATCACAGAGAGAATTAGAAGTTGAGGTGTGTGAATATCTGAAGGCTTCCAGGAAGAACAGAAAAAGCAGCAATGATTTCTCATACATACAGTATTTGACGTATTTGCAGAGTGCATAGGTGGAGAGATCAACTGAAAGCAGATCCTTAGCGCAACCACTTAATAGTTCTTAGAAGTCTTGCATGAACATTTTTTAAAAGATTAATAAAAGTCCAGCATTCCTTGTAATCTTGTTTATATCTTGCAGGATTATTTACATGCATGAATTCTCCAGAATTTCAATTTCTACAGTCTTTTGAAAGCTCAAAGTATCCTATAAATATCAATTTCCACACCTTGCTGTCTCCATTACAGGCCAGCACATATTCTCTACTCTTAATATTTAATTCATCTTAAAGTCTCCTTTGCATTATGACATGGCTTTTTATTTGAGAACTAACCAAACCCACTTTTTTCCTTAAAATGCAAAATTGAAAACAAGTTGTCAGAGGTGTAAACTGCTCTGAAAAAAAAGACTTACCATCTGTAAACTGATGGTCAGTAAGAAATCAGTGAATAATATTCAACATTCTGAAAAGCTGCAGGGATGGCTCTGTTAAGAAGGAATTGCTGACTTAAAATAACAACTGTCTGTTTATCCCATCTAAGAATACTCAGTGTTAACAGCCAGTCACACAGCAAGAAGAACCAAATATTCTGTGTTGAGATATCAACAATATAGGTATGTTAAAATTTCTATATAATTTTGAAATGCATTTTTGTGTCTACTTGTAACAATGCTAAATATATGAATATTTTAATTGGGTTTTAAATTTCCATGTATGTTCTAAAAAAGGTAACACAGTTTTTGTGGGGAGCAAAAGAACTTCTGGTTTCAACTATTGTATCACAATTAAACTAACTAATGTACATGAGATCTGCAAAGTCTTGGAAACAATAGTGGGTGGTGTTTCCTGGAATAGGGCGATGTGTCTTATGACTGGGAAGGAACACACACCGCCTCATTTTAATGTTAAGTTGCACAGTTCAATCCATGCAGTCAGGCAAGAATTAAGAATAGGAAACAGAGGGACTTCTTGTCAGGGTAACTATTCAGAGAATGGAAAAGTTAATTTAGTAGCCTGAGGCAAATAGTCAAAAGTAGTTGAAGTCAATTGTATGTGTTTCTACAAAATAGTGTTATCTATTGCTAGGTTAAGCGAGACCACATAACTGATTTTAACGTTGGTTTACACATTTCAAGAGTACACAACACAACACTGCAATGCATTCTGAAATTTAGTTCAGAAAATTAAGAATTTTTCACCATTTTACTTCATAAAAAAGTTACAGTACTTCATGTATGCACACATACTGCATTTAGATACACAAACTGTGTATTGAATGCAAGTCTTCCAAGCAAACTGAAAGCCATTTCATACTGAGACACAAAAAAACTAATGTGCTAGGACACATTATCCATGCTTTTTTAGTGTTTTGTGTATGATTTAAAAAACTACAGCTTAAACAAGTCTTGTATAGTTTACGCCCAATTGTATTTTTTAAAGCTTCATTCCCAGTTAATCTAGAAAAAGTAATCTAATTAATATTCTATTTCCAACAGGCATAGCTAGAACCAATTTTCAATTATTCATGTTGTAAGACTCTGAAAGGGAAACTAAAAAATGTTCCCAAATAATTCATAAATTTAATTGATTGTTCAACACTGTATAACATCATGCTAAACTTCCAAAGAATGTTGTACATTAATCACAGCGGATAAATGTAAGTTGTCACATTTTCAATCAGTACACCAATTAGCACTGTTAATTCAAAAGTGCATTAGAACAGTCCAATTTCACCAAATAAGTCAGAAGTGTGTATTATAAATTGCTGAAGTTTTTACTGTAGACATTAAATTAGGAACTTTTTATCAGTTTCTCAACACAGCTTAATATATTTTTTTTGAAGTATATGACTTCTCTTGCACACGATTTGTGTGAAAAACAGGTTATGTAGATCACAATGGAGCTTGTGAAATTATGCAACTATTGAGTTCACCAAAATTGCTACCATTCCGTCAAGGTACTCTCCTTAGTTTACCTTAAAAATCACAAAAGTTGAGTCAGTTTTCAAACTGATCAAGGAAGGCTTGAACCTTATTACTCTATATGTAAGTCGACAGCAAAACTTCCTTTGGCTTCCTTGTAAGATTTTCAACTTGTTCAAAACTGGTTTTGTATGTTTATTACTAAACACAGTTTCAACATAGTTTAGACTTGTTCAACCCAGTTCTAAGCGACACTGCATCTAAGGACAGAAAGCAGCAACCTGTGAACAAGCTGTTCAAATCCAACAGTAACGTCGTCTAGCACGATTATTTTTAAGGGAATTTTTTGCAAAACCGAGGTTTATGGTACACGGTTATTAACTTACATAAAAAAATTGATGACAAGCATGTCATGATGACAAGTTATGGTCAGCTCTGCTTCCAGAAATTTAGGTGCTGGGTAGTCCTACCATGCCCAGACAGAAGCCTCAGTCTGATACATAATATATTCCATTAATGAGTAAATGCAAGAAACAAAAATTCTTGGTCTCTTCCTAGGAGTAGAAATCACTAGTATTGTGAATGTAAATTACTTCTTCAAAAATGAAGACAGAGATGGGAACAACATTGTCCAGTAGGACTTTTTTTTTTTTTTTTAAATTTGGAACAGAATTATTTTCCAAAACTGTTTGTCCTGACAAAACAGAAACAGCAGCTTTGTTACAGGGGAAAACAGCAGGTCTGTCAGACCAGAGATAGCTCTAATAATTATCAAGCTGAAGTTTAGCAAAATGTAGAGCTTTTTTGGTTGGTTGGTTGTTTTGGTTTTTTTTTTTTTGCATGCGTCAGCACAGTCGCCAATTTCAGAAGTAGTATTCCAGAACAATTGATGTGGATGCTAATACTTGTGTTCTAATATCATGCCTTACATTTAAAAACAGCCAAGTTAGAAAGTTTCTGAATGTTTAGCCATCTGCTAAATTAGCTCATTTCTACTGTAGCAAACCCATTTACCCTTCCATGCCATCAACTCCATTCAAATCCATGAACTACAAAGTATTCAAATTATATTTATAAAAATGGTATTAAAAAATTAAATTTAATTAAGCAATACAATCAAGGGCAACTCTTATTTCTGCTTACTAAAAAGCACGGCTAAACATTTAAGCTCAATATGAGATTTCAGTGTAGTTCAAATGCTGTAAGTGATTAAAACTTTCAGAAGTACAGGCTTACCAAATACAAGGACTAAGCAGAATGACAGGCTTATGCATGATATGTGTTCTTCTCCAAAAATTATTATACTTTTGCTTAGAATGATAGAAAAAAAAATGAAGTTAGGAACACCTGGAGGTCATTTACTGTGACCCACACACCATGCAGGGTCAAGGAAACCAGGCTCAGGCCCTCGCCCAGTTAAATTCTGAATATCTCCAAGAATGAAGATCCCACCACCTCTTTCTGTCCTTGGTCTAGTATTTGACCGCCCTCATGATAAACAAACAAACAAACCACAAAACCAAAAAGCACACCACCTTTCTCCTTATATCAAACCAGAATTTCCCATGCTACAACTGTCCTGCCACCGTGTGCTTCCAGGAACAATCTGGCTCCGTTTTCTCCGTACAGTCCCCTCAGCTACTTGAGGAGGGCAGGAAGATCTTGCAAATACCCATCCCCAAATGAGGAACTGGGATGGAGGAAGATGGCTACTGAAGCACTGCTGTGTCTGACAGTAAGACAGGCAGATCTGCTAGAGTAACAGAGCAGATAAAACTGGCTCTCCTCTAGGCAATCCCAAACAGCTCTGTGTCTCCTGAGCAGTCTATTGGTGTCTGCTGAAATACAACATCCTCTCTTGGGGTCTCATTTACTCAAGTGTCACAAAAATATTTTGCACGCAATCATGAAGGAAGTTCATCCCATTTTAAACCTTCTCCTCAGCCTGGACTAATGTCACTGTCTTTGCTCTCCGAAGAATTACTCCCACTTAGAAGGAACCAGTTGCAAGCTCTGCAGCTTCTTTTGTCACATCAAGAAACAAATCAAGGCTAAAAGTACGAACATCTTCCTCCTGCATATAATTATCCAGTACCTCCTAGATGTTAGCTGTAAAATCCCACCCCCTCGGTAGGCATGTCAGACTGACTATGTTACTACTGTGCAATTAAATACCGTATGTGTAAACTAACAGTAAGAAACCAGTGACACTGTGTCCCACTGCTTAAATTCATCTTTTTGCTTTCCCGCATTTGACAGTATTGCATGCTTAGAAAGACAGAAATTTTGTGTTCCAAGTGCAGTGCCCTTATTAGATTTGGGGGATTATTTTTAAGAAAATTTTAAATTAGATACAAGCATGAAAGTGTGGAATGTAATCATGTTTAAAACCAAACCTGCTCCTCAGGATTCTATGAAACATTCTCTCACAATGAAGATTAAGACCTCTCGGTTTGCATTTGTAATCTGAAGTAAAAATCCTGATGCTTCACCACGTTCTTGTTGAACAGAGGACAATCAAGACTATTGCTTTGTAAAATTTCAGATGTTTATGGCTCAAGGTTTTTTCTTCACAACAGCAGAATCATTTTTGTTCAACTTCATACAAATGAAGCCTGTATCGCTTATAATCAGAGCTGTTTTGCAAAGTGCCCCTTTTCTTTAAGTTAACCTTGGTCTTAATTAGAAACTAGATTTCAATACCTATTCAAAGACATGACTTCCCTGTAAACAATACTGTAACAAACATTATAGTAAATCAAACAATGGACAGGTATAATCTTACTTTTTTGACTACAAGGAAAAATACAGTCAAAACAAACATTGAAGAGGTTGCTTTATTTAGTTAAGACTAAGTCCAAACAAATAAAGACACATTCTTAATCTAAGATTGTTTTCCTCCAAGCAGGAAAAAGAATGTCTTTAAAGCCAAATGACATTTGATTTTTTTTCTCCAAATATTCAACTATCCAACACGTTTAATTAGGAAAATCCCCCTTGCACACAGTGAAGAACTATTCCCTGATTGATAAATATTTTTCTTTTTAAGACAAATAAAACAAAGACAGCATGAAAGCATAAATATTTCCAAAATCCAAGACTTACTGTGCCTTTTCAAAGAAGGTTTTACCTCTTTATTTTCAAAACACCATATACAATAGAGGCTTGAGTTTCCATATGCAATTATATTCTAATATGCTAGACTGTGGTCAGCATCTTATACAACTCAGAGGTTTGCATCTGCACGCAGCCAGAGAACACTCTCTGCAGCTGTCTGGATGCAAAATAAAACCAACCCCTCCAACAAAGAATTCCATCTTCATACCACATTCACAAGGACCACACTGCCACAGCTCCAATTCTGATTCACAGGCAGTTAGCCAATTAACTAAAAAGCCAAAGCAAACCAGAACAAGCCTTGATCATGTCCTGGCAGTCCAGAATTGCACACCTAGAAATGCACCATGGAAAAGAACGCGGAGGAGGGAGGGAAGCATTAGCTCCACGTTAGCTTGGATGCCTATCCACCACCGTGGCTTCTCTGGTAACGCCAGCCAGATGCATCTATGAAAATTTGTCATAACTTAATTGGAAGTCTTGCAAGCAAGTTTACTTTCCAGTTGTATGTCCCTACTTGGTTGATTTTTTTAAATTGCTTTCTTGTGACTCTTATGCACCCATGGAAACAAAGACAAGCAAGGGCTACTGTTTTGTTGAAGAGCTGGAAGACATCTGTGAAGGCAAGCCAAATCCCTCCTCTTTTTTCCCTTATTCAAATATTTGATGAATAATAACATCAGCAGTCAGAAAATGCTAAGTCCCTTGTATCAACTAACTGCTCAGAGGGCAAGATAACCTGCTTCTTTCAGGTTTAGTTTATTTGCCTAACATTTCTAAAGACTTGCAATACATTGTTTAAATCCCGATACAACACTCTACAAACACGAAGCCCTATCTGTTCGGCTGAAGTATTAACAACAAAACCTTCCTTCAAATAATAGCAGCCCTCCATATTAGCAGAGTTTAGGAGCTAAGCGCATACAAAAGCCACTGTCCAAATTTGCACTTAAGTTTTACTTTTATCCCACAGTTCAAGTATCTGAAGATGAGTATTTTAATACATTGGAATTAAATTTGACTGCTGAATGGTGAAAAATAGATTTAAGCCACTTCCAATACAACTTTTATATTTTGATCTTTTAAATCCCTTCCTTAGCAACAAAACACAACAAAGCATAAATACAAAGTTAATTTATTATCTACATCTTCACTGCTTAAGTTTGGTCTCTTCTCTACTAGTCAGCGAAATGTGACAAAGCTCCCTAAGAAACAGCATTGGTCAGTGACCTAAAGCAGAAGTGGCAATATAGGGGTCCCGTTTGCTGAAGGTACAATTTTTTTTTTATTTATTTCTTCCTCTGTCTGTGAAGAGGGGAATGTGACAACACTGTGAAACCAATGACACCTGAGACATGATAACTGACGAAGTGCCAAGTGTAAGACAATGCAATTAAGAATTAAATTTTGTAATACCTGCATACTTGTTTCTTAAGTTTGAATTTCTCTTATTTTCCCAAGAGAAGTTACTGAGGATAGCTGGGAAAAGTCTGCTACACAAGCAAGAGCTCTCAAGAAGTGAACATATGAATTTGTGTCAAAATTCAGTTATGTTAATTACAAACTAATTTATAACCCAAAGATGTTGACTGGCATTGAGTAACTTCAAAGAGTTTAAGATCTCAGAGAAGATCACTGCATGTGAAAATTCTGACAGATATTGAGAAATACCACAGAGGCTTCACTTCTCAAATTAATCATTCATCTCCAAAAATACACAACAGTAATTGTAAGCATCATATAAATGCTTCAGATGTAATCTACTCTAATTTCCTTCCCATTTCAGAGGAAATCATACAAAGCTGTATTTTGTAACGATACCTGCAAAAAATGTGTATTTTTTTAAAATTATTAAAAACACAGGTCTTAAAATGGGACAATGACTGCACTGTAACTACACTAACTGTAACTTCTGACACAAACCAGGAATACTACTACATACCATTACATTCTAATTTAAGCATCTGAAAATACAAATACCTAAATTAAATACAAATAACAGGAACAGGGAAACCCCTGTCTGCACTATGATAAGAAGTGCAGGAATAAGTTAGCATTACAATTACAATCACGGAAAGACCATGCCTAAAAACCTGACTTTATTATCAATGCATCACAATAGTAAAGCTTGAATGAACATTCTTCAGATAGCCATAGTGCCTCAGTAATTCTTTGTAAGAGAAAAGGCTTTGTGGCAAAATGTTTTGTGCAAAAGACCCTCCAAAACCACACAATATTTGCATGAGAGGGTCTTAATAACATGATTTGATTAGCAACAAGATCCTGTATGTTAGTATGAAAACATCCCTGCTATTTGCTAAAATTATAGATTGACATATACATTTGAGAACTAAAATGAACCAAAATACCATTTAATTCACCATGAATTTTTCTTATGTTATTGTCAGAATGTAACTGCCTACGTCAAATCAAGTACATATGCATTTGTAATCAGGCGCAGAAAACAGAGCAATACTGAAACAGATGGTAAATAAGCTCACTGGAAAAATACATCTTTTTGCTGGACTATAGAAAAAAATTCAAAAAGAATGCATGCCCAGCTAGGAATATGCAGTTTCAATGTCAGAAGTTTTCTGTTTTGTAACTAGAACTATTACAGAGGAAATAAAAATTAGCATTCAGTTTTGCTTTGCCCTTTTTTTTGTTTTTGTTTTTTGTTTGTTTGTTTGGGTTTTTTTTGTTTTAACTAGGATTTGCTTTCTTTCTAGCCTTCCCCTTTCTCCACTGCAATTATCATGTTATCTGTTAACATTACAAATTGAAACCAACTTGAGTGTCTTAGTTACCTTGTGAAAGAAATCAGGCAAATACACAAGTAGAACATCTTTAACTGTATCCTCTAGTTATAATAATTGAAAAACAAGGAATAGTTTATTTGAGCTTTGCAGAAGTATAGCGGTATCCCAGGAAACCAGAGTAGAGAATCAAACACTGCATGGCACCAAAGAATCAGATAAACATCGTGCAAACAGGGTGAAGAGGTACAAGCTGTAGTTTACTTTTTCACTTCAAATTGCCCTTCAGTTATGTCATAAGGCATCTATTAATTAGTAAGAACACACTTTTGGTACATGCTATATTAGAATTACTTGTAATGCAAAAGTCCACCCATGGACACGGCACAGAGAATCCTGATGTAGCCTTAATGAAAATTAGCACAGGAGAGCAATGCAGTTGCATTTAAACCAGAGGCAAGTATCACATCACTGGTCAACAGTACATTATACCCATACCTCCTACAACACACATCACGTGGAATTGTGCGTATGTGTCAGATAAATACTCTGGGGACACTTCTTACTATTTCATTTGGTTTGTATTCAATATAATAGGAAAATAATAATGAATTTTCAGACGTGGGGTCAAATTCTTAACAACGTTCAGAAAGATAAACACTCAGCACCCCGGTGAAGTTTACGTGTATGCTCATCAATCACACTAGTTAACTAGGTAAGACAAGGAAAACATTTTCTTTTTCAAATCATAGTCTACTGAAGAAAAGCTGAGAAGTATAAAAAGACAGAAAACAAGAGTCTGAAGAACACACAGTGAACACTGAAGAAATACCAGAATACATGCATGTCAAAGACATGTATTCATATACACCAAGAGCACAACATCCCACCAGCAAGGCAAATGCAAATGATGAAGTAAGTCACCTTGTCAAAAATATTCTTCAAGGAAAAGCAAAGGCACTGATTTAAACCATTTCTTTTATGTATGCTTTATTGCCTATAAGTAGTTCCTACGTAATAATCTATACACATAGAAAACAAGACAAAATGAAAAGAATGTGAACTAAATTCAATTTTGTATACAAATAACAAAAATTATATAAATTAATAATTATATAAAATATGTATTTAAATTATTATATATTATAACTGGTTAAACAAGTATATATTAAGATGTGATAGTTGAGCTTCAGTGCCTTTGTATTTATGAATAACATTCAATTGTATCTCATGAGCTATAAATGAAGGTCAGTAATTGATACAGCACTTAATAACATCATATTTGGAGATAAGCCAGAGCCAATTAAAGTAATGCTTGTTCAGTTGGGTACAAGAACTTGCCTTAACAAAACATTCTGCCTGAGATGACTGGCTGGACGGCTTGGGGAAGCCTTAATATTAGTTTTTCAGGCTAAAGACTTTGTTTCCAAATTCATTGCTTTTGTCAATTCAGCATCCGAGAGTGATTCCCCCTGTCCCAAGTCTGTGGTGTTGGTACAGGTGGTAAACTTTTTTGATTTTTTTGCAGGCAGCTTTCAGGACACCTAGGTACGTTACCTCCCTGTTAGGCAGAAGTCATTACATACAACTAGGATACCTGGAAAAATTCAGCGTAACAGTGTAAGGTGGCTCACTTGTTTCTAACAGCTTCTTCATCTTGCCTTGGGCATTGCTGTTTTCCACTTTACCCCCAATTGGGTTATGTATCAGTTAAAATTTAAAAACTGTGAAAGCGTTATGAAATGAATTTTTCACTACCTATGCTGAGGTAGTCGGTCACTCCAACGTAATCACTATCTACCTGTTTTAAACGGTGTATGCTTGCAACAAAGCACTCTCACTAAAGGCACTCCTCAATGTGACCTCAGGAGCAACCCACATTTCGTACAGGTGTGGCTTCAGCCTTGTGCTAGCTGAGGGTCCGATCAGAGCCCAGGTTCCTTCCTCAACAATAGCCCTTTTAACATACTTCTAGCCAGAGGCTTCCCTGCCATTCTCCGAGATCTTTCTCTTCTCACAAGGTTTAACTCTAGGGAATACGTATTGAGAAGTGATTTTGGTTTTTAATTTTTAATCAGTTGGCTGCATCCTAAGTCTTCTTTCAGAAAGACTAGAATCCCACTCTGCCTTGTACAGAACAATAACGAACCAAAACAGAACATCTGCTCCAAAGAAATTAGCTAAGAGACATATAGACAAAAATTAGGAAGACTTGAGAATCAGAGGTAATTTGCCCCGTGGCATAGCATAGACTTAACCACTGGGCCCACTGCCTACGCTCTTTTCTTCTCGGAAAACATTAACTCACATCTCTTTATTGTATATTTTAAATACTGCCTTAAAGAAAAAGGAATCTCCCTCTGTCCTCTACCCCTAAGTGAAGAGCATTAGGAAAGAGGAGAGAGGAAGTCTTGTCACCATTACCCTAGATATCAAAGGTGCACTAATTCTGAGTTTACAAGAGTTAAAGAAGCCTTACATGGGCCAAAGTGAACCAAAGCCATGCCAAATATTTACTGAAACAGAAATACTTTTAGCTAGTTTTTCTCACTATTATAACGGGTAATGCTCTGGTTATTGACTATGTAGTCACATAAGCGTTTTTCTTCCTTCAAAAGTAAATCCTTTATGGGTCATCCACGAGTGCTCAGTCACTCTGTATGGAAGCCTACTGTGAAGTTACACTGAAGTTCCAGTCCAGAAACTTCAAATAAGAATCTTTCTGCTCTCTTCCATAACAGGGAACTGATAAACATCTAGTCTTTGGAAATTACTTTGTGATGTTTGGATTTTGTACCAGCAAACTACTCTCGCACAGTGTGGTATATCATCACATGATTCTGTACTTTTCCAAGAAAAACCTAGTAAAATGAAAATACTTCATTACCATGAACTCTTGTTTCTTAAAAGTTACATAATTACTCTGCAATCTCTTAAAAGATCTTATTTATTTTAGCTTTAATTATTCACTTCAATGAAAGGATTATTTCATAAAATAAATCTTTTCACTTAAAAAAAAATACAAGTCTTTTTTTCTTCACCATATATATTTTGTTTACCACTTGCCAAACTGTTATTTCACATATGTAAAAAGAAAACTGGACTGAATACATATGAAATAAACTATTGGCAAAGGAAGTGCAAGGGCTTGCCATTGAGAAGATTAGAGTCACAAGAAATGCCTTTTACTTTTTCCAAAATCAACAAACTTCTTAAAAAAAAAACCCTCTCATAAAAAGGAAGAGAAAATATTTGTACGAAAGGAGAAAGGATTTTTCAGGTAACTCTGAATTTCCAAGTTATTTAAATTATCCTCAAAAGACTTGCACATTTCAATTGTACGTTCACTAGAACACTAAGGTTCACTATGCTGAGTAAAGACAGGATATTATGAATTACCATTTTTATTGAAGTCCATCTTTCTCACTTGTTTAGCAACATTAAAAACTCCTGCTTACACCATCAACAATTCCAACTAGATTTTGTGGAAAAAGCACTTAAATTCTGCAGCTTTCATTGATTTGTATTCCATCTTACTTAGTCTGTAGTGTACATAAAATCTATTTCAGTCAACACGGAATAGTGTATTTCCTTAATTTGAGAGATCAAGAGAAAGAATATATTAAAAAGCAAAGTTCCGACATACTGTATGTATGATTCACTGCAGACTAAGGGTTAATTTCAAGACAGGAATTTGTTGCACATATGGTGTTCGCAGCTTTTTAGTTCTCAGCTGTGGTAGAAAATTGTTTTCAGCCAAATAGATGCTTGTAAAATTTTTAATGAAATTATTTCATTAAGCAGCTTCATCTTTCCAAAATTCCACAGATTCAGTTCCCAGAAAGGTTTTCTAGATGCAGATTTTCTAAAAGGAATCTTGAAGTTGGAGCTTTAGCAGATAAGGCAGATATAGGTTAGGGGAAAAGAAAAGTATTGTAAAGCTGCGACATAACTATTCTAAAGAAATATTTTGTAAAGTTTATTATAGTTATCATGTATATACTGTAGATTATCACTAATGTACTGCTAAGAATCAAATTATACCACAAGATATTTCATGCTATTCCTTGTCCATAGAAGTTCAACTATGCAGCTAAGACAAATTAACGTTTCTTTCAACTCCGCAACAGCCAAAATACAACAGTAAATGACGCACATAACTACAAAATACTCACTTTTAAAATAATTTTAAAGCTAGTAATTTTCTCACAATTTTTCAAAACTTTACAGGTGGAAAAACAATGAAAGTGAGATCAACCTCCCCTGACAAAAACCATACAAGAGCAGAAACAAAACTTGGACTGGATTTAAGGATCCCCAATTGCTCCTTTTCTGCTAGAAATGCACATTCCTTTCTAAATCCAAAACAAAAATAAAAGATGTGAGAAGTTTTACGACAAATGAAACTGTCCTTTTATCCCTGTCATGACCACAAATTTTGGTTCAAGCATAGTTATTATGTAGAAAGACGCACTTCCACAATATAGCGCAAAATACTGTCAGATTAGAATGCTTAAATGTCTTCTTAGCAGAAATTCTTGCCTTTCAACTCTGTTTTTTCCTCACGCTTAATAGCTCGCAGAAGATCCTAGCAGGTATAAACATGCTCTTTTTTAATTACAGAACTGGATTACTGTTGTAGCTGATTCCCAGTTTCAGCAAATTATAATCAAGTACCCATTGTGCATAACAATCATTTAGCGGCCGAAAACCATAATAAAGAAAGCTTTAATGAAGAAGCTGGAAACTTGCCAGACTTTTATGGCAGTGCACTCAAAAAGAAAAGAGTTACAATCTGTATTTAAGATTAAGAGAACCTTTTAATCCAGATGGCCAGAATTAAACAAGGCAGTGCAGGGAAATTTTGATCAAAAGCTAGTACAACATGAAAGTACCAAAATCCCCCTAGTAAACCACTGCTAATTATTTCAAACAGAGGTTGCACATCCATTTTCTATTGTGAAGAACTTTGACGAAAATACAACAGGAATGTGTTGCTTTCTCTGTGATAATGCACTTAGCCACTAACTTTTTGGGCAAAAGTGCGGAAGGGTTTAGCAGCAAGAAATCTATTTGCTGGCATTTATTTGGGGAAATATTTGGAGAGTTACAGAATAAAATTTTAAAGGAGTTGGAAAAATTAGTTAGAAATTATTTCAGATTAGTATACGCATAGTTTTAAGATACAGTTGAGTAAACTAGAGCTGCTGCCACAGAAGCTTGAAAAGGTCCTTAGTTTCAGTATTGTATTAGTAATACAGATGACAACCAAGTTTCGATCGGCTCTCTTCTCCTTTAATTTATTGGAACTGCTGACACACCAGTTAGTAATACTAGCTTTCCCCGATTCATCCCCCAGTCAGCAGAGAGGATGTGAGAGTTCCAATTTTGCATAAGCCCCGCTATAAAGGGACTGTTCATCATTACAGACTTGTCACTGGGTGCGTGTGAACAGGCTGCTTACTGTACGGCTTCTGACAGCGTCACATTCCGTGAGTCGGAATAGCATCATCTGACAGTAAGGGCATTTATAGCCAGTAAATTGTCGGGTATTTCTAAATCCCTAAAACTATAATTATTCTTCAGCAACTAAGAACTACGGCAATATGGCAGTAAGAGATTTTGGGTTTAAAAGGCCTTTTTTCTGCTTCTGTGAGTTTTACACAAACCCCAGAGCGGAGAATTACACATAGAAGATGATTTCTCAGCTCCTCTATAATAAAAATTCTTTGCAAAGGCTTTTTATTTTGATGAAATAAAACCTCTGTAAAATTCATTAATGAATTAGAAATCACAGAGTCCAATCAAGCCTGAACTTACACAAAACCAGAAACATTTTACCCTCCTAAAAACACCTAACAAGAACCCGTTTTGTACACCTATTTGTATTTATTCTGATACTTACATCTACTTCTTTGATCTTTTTGCTGAGGCCAAGCCAGCGCTGAACCCTGATACAAATCACTGTCACAGTTACGAGTTAGGAATACTGATCCAGACAAAAATATTGGGAATCCTCGTGAGGATCTTTGTAACAGAGACAGTGGGCAAATCCCAGTGTTTAGAGAGAAGCGTTGCTTCACAACATTGTTCCCCTCCTCAGCCCCGTGAACATCAGAGCATGATCTGTCACTTCTGCAGTCTGATGCTATCCCTGGGCTGTTCTGTAGAAGCAAGAAGTCATCTGGTTTTTGACAGTGCCTTTTTGCTCTTGCTTAAGATAGTTTTTAGTTGGAAGGAGATCACTGTATCTTTGATTTGTATTTTTCCATTTTATAATTTTCTGACAGCAGTACCCTTTGAAAGTCTGCCAGGCTCCCATAAATGAAAAAGAACCTGCAAAATCTGATCAGGCTCTGTACTGATGTTCATATTTACACTTTATGCTTCTATTCTTCACGTGCAGATAAAGAAGTCTGCTTTAGTTATCTCTGCTAACCCATCTCCTGCTCCCAGCCACAGAACAAGGTCTACTTGAATGCCCAGGGCAGCGCAGCACTGCAACGTTTCTGCAGTTCTCAATTCTACATAACAGATTAAAGGAGTTGAGAAAAACTTGCTGCGAACGTAAGTGATATAGGCAGATTTGACAGGAGAGTGGAAACTAAGGCTGAAACCTCAGGCAACAGGTTCATAGTGGCTGCATAACATTCTCCCATTTCTAAATGTTCTGATTTTCCCTGTGAGCTCACTCAGGGTTAATGAAATATTATTAACATGAATCAAGTATCAGGAAAAAAATATTGCTGAGCATGATCTGAACTAAAAGTTGTACTTCTGGTGATAACAGGATCTCCTGGATTATTTGCAGATTGAGCAGTAGAAAGTGTATCTTGTCCAAAAGCAACAATGAGCACTTTTATGGACATGCAACTGCTATCCCCTTGGGACAATAAGCAATCCAATGATGTTCATTTCCCCTTATCCCCAATTTTTCAAACAAAACTATTCTGCAATATCAACAACATCAGAGTTTCTGCTGTACCAAGAGCTGCTGGTTGATGGTGCGCTGGTTTATTGTGCAGCAAAATACCGTCACTTGCAGCAGTTTACACACAGGGCAGGAAAAGCCAATACGCACGTAACTATTATCATGGTCAACAATTCATCAAAAACAGCCCCGAAAGAAGCAAGAAAAACAAAATCATATGTGAAATTTATTAATGAAAAACACAGAAGGAAAAAACTAGTTGAGGAAAAAAAGATCAAAATTGCCAAAATAGTTGCAAAATGCAAAAAAA
>VYXH01001410.1:441800-474725 GCA_013397275.1 Burhinus bistriatus | reverse complement strand
AAAAAAAAAAAAAAGGGTAAAAAGACAGCAGCGGGGCTGTGTAACTGAACTATTCTGGCTCTTCTTCCAGAACCCATGGAAATCAATGAAATAATATCATCCTTGGTCCTGTATCTGCACTTGCTAATTGGAACAGCATTGACTCATGCTCCAAAGCTCTACTCCCTCTGCTGCTACAAGAGAATTCTTAGTATAATTAAGTTAAAAATTACAAAATACCATACTGAAATAAACACTGGAGAACAAATTACTATAAAATACTCATAAAAATGTCCCCCAAAATCAATGTATTGTTTATTTGTGGAATGCTTGCAATTGTGTTTTAAGGGAGTCATAAAAATTCCTTACTCACCAGGAGTCCATTCATGAGGGCAATACATTTCTAGAGGAACTGAGTTTTTATACAGCTCAAGAGAAATATTTTTGGATACACATTTTAAAAAATGTTTTTAAACTAATAGCTTTGTTCCTTAAAATGAGCAAAGACTTGCCTACAATGTAAACAATGAAAATTAAAAAAAAAAAGAACACAAGTCTTGTAACCTAAATACAATACCCATTGTCTGGACTTCCCTATTTCCATGAAGAACATCTGATTTTCATTTTGGATTAGAACGTTCTGCTAAAATTACTAATATACTAGGATTTAATTTAATTTAATTGCAAAATTTCAAGATGAACAACTTCAGCTATGATCTGATCAGTGTTCCATAACTGGAAATTCACATTCTAACACTGGAAACAACAATTAAAATCTAATGTTGAATCCTAATTGACACAAGTTTTGATGAACTCAGAGCAAACAGTAGTTCTCATCAGAAAAAACACCACATAAAACTCTGATCAACTGGCAGCTTTTGTCGCTGCTTAGCCAGGGAAAATTTGGCTAGCGACTGGGTATCTTTGTAATTCCAAGAACTTCCAGTATTCTTCTGTGAAGAGATACTCAATTGCCAGACATAAAAACTAGACTTAAAATGTGCTTAAGTCAATGGCGAGAACAATACTGACAAACTTCTCGCTGGTATTTCACCTGCTGGGCTATTCTGTTCAGTGTACAAAGATGTAGAGAGATCGGAGTCGAACATATGAACAGCCAGTAACAGAAGGGGCTCCCACTCCTTCGTGTGTGTGTGTGAACAAACCACGCGACCTAAGAGGACGACAACAGTTTTAATGCAAAAGACTCCATAATTGCAATACAACAGATTTAGTCCAGCTTTTTCATGTGCTCCACTCTTTTCATGGAATTCTGGTGAAATAATAGCATTATTTAGGAGACACACACAACATACCAAATTAAAAAAACCCTCCCATGAAAAGTATAGAAAAGTATACATAAAACGTATAGAACGTATACAAAATCTTGACAGAAAATGTATGGACCAGAAACAGATGGACTGAGTCATGTCTGAACTCACTGCTAGTGACGGCAGACATCTCTTTTCGGTGATGCATATATAACATTAGAAAAAAAAGACAGAGGTTGCTCTGCATCTAAGGCAGTAAGTATTGCTATGTGGATAGCCTTAATTTTCCTTAGGAATCCATGAAATTACATTAGATCAAATACTAGTCTCGGGCAGGACCAAGTAAGGTAAGGAAAAAAAGAAAAAAGAGAAAGAAAGCTTTTTCTATATAAATGTTAGTGTTTAAAATGTAACTTCTGATGTTTAGTTGTCAAATCTAGAAAGTAAGAGGACTTGGCAACAGATGTATGTTAGACTAATACTCTAGGCACAACCTGTCCCCCAGGTGAGGAAGGTTCCTGACAAGGGGCAGTGGACTGAAGGAGTACTTCCCCCAAACGACTGTTAAATTACACCTGATACTTAACAGTCAAGAAAAACAGGTACTGACAATTTCTTATTGCTCAACAGAAACACAACTATTGGAAGATGCATGTTTGTACAAGAAGAATGGGAAATCAACCAGACTACTAAATTGACTTTACAGGTAAAAAGGATAAACACTGAGGCAAGGCAATTGCGCTGTGAATGCAGTAAACAGCATACATGCCATCTCACACACACAGTAACTAAAGAAAACAAATGAAACACCAATGCAGCGCTCGATCCTAATCTTAACTACTAGTCTTTGTAGAGAAAAGAGTTAAATATTTAAATACAAACCAAAATAAATTTAAACATAAACCAGTTAACAGCTTCACAGTAACTACTAATGTAATTCATTTAAAATTGTCAAGCAGTTGTTGAAAATTAAAGCGTTTGCAAGCATAAATAGAATAAATGTCACATTATTTATGCACCCCGATTATTGTGAAAGAAAAAAAAGATGGAAGAAAATGTCTGAATTTTTTTTAACGTGACAATGTTAAACATGACAAGTGCGAGAAAGAACCATTTATGAACAGCATTTTTGCATGACATTCTCATAGAAAACCAAGCCTGCTCTTGAAAAGTAAACTGTTTAGAAGCATTCCTCTGTCAACTTACTACTACTATTATCATAAAATAATACAAATATAATAGGAATCTAGAATTGTTTATTCAGAGTTTACCATTAAATAACATGAAGTAGGTTTGTAAATCTGGAATTTGAAAGGTTAACATTTTTATTTTGAATCATGCAGATGCACACTTAAAATAAAACATACAGATGATACAAAGTAGACATTCAAAGTTAATGCAAAGAGGTGTGAATCAAATAGAGAAATTACACATGACACAGGACATGACAGAAAAAGTGTTAGGATACAGCTAAACACAAAGCAAATTACAGACCAAAGTAAGTGAATGAGACAGCAGAATTTCAGTGCTAAAACGACAGTGATGAGACATCCTGGAAAACTGAAGGAATACTGAGAAAATTTTAAAAATAACAGGAACGGAAGGTTTAAACAAAACTATATTGGAATAGGACTGGAGCATATTATACTAAACTGGAAAAACACAAAAGAAGGATGAGACGTTTTGAATACTTAAAAGAAAACATTTGCGGCGCATGAATGAAATAGTTCCATCTCCCAACAACAACGACAAAATCATCACAGCAAAAGGGAAACTGGGAAAGGATTTAAGAGAAAAAAAAAATAATAATAGTGGTTTGCATAGTAACAACATCTGTGATTATGTCAATATAAGCACAAGGGAGAGAATAAGAGCTGTCTTTGTCCAAACAGTTTTAAAAATACCTTTGGGTGGGAGACAGTGAGAAAAATTAGCTGAAAGCTTGCAAGACAAGATAAACTGCAGCTGTTGTTTTTTGGGGACTAACAGACTCTTCCTAATTGCCACTAACATATAATATTGGTAGGAGATCATTTCCATTCTTCCCTTCTGTTCTCCGTCTCTAAAGAAATGAATAGACTGTTAGCATTTTAAGATTTTGATTCTGCGATGCCCTGTATAGCATGGAACAAGAAATTAAAAGTTAATATATTCCAACGCGATTTGGAACGTAGGTTTTGCAAGTCAGCGTGCAACACTTCAGACTAGAAAACACTTCCCACAAGGCTGGCTCTGCAGACACTCCTTTACCCTCTAAATGGTAAGGCATATGAATTTAAAAAAAAAATAATAAAATTGTTGAGGCTAGGCAGATGGGTTGGGTTGGTTTATAAACAGTGCTCACACAGTTCTGAATTACCATCCTCTATGCTTCCCTACCTACTTTCACCGTGGGTAGAAATACACACGCTGTGCTGGTGTGTCTCACTTGTATTACATCACGTAGTGTATTAGACTGCTGAAAAACCCAGTCATTCGGGCAGGTTGTGACAGAAACCACACTTGACTGTTCATTACATAAAACAATAATCCAAATAGCATACCGTTAAAAGGAGTTAATACATCACTTTCAAATACTATGGCATATGTTAAGCCTGTCACCCTAAGAAACTATACAATATGCACCTGGATACTTCTTCTCGTTGCTGTATCTATCTACCGAGGGATTCACTCCACAGCTGTAACAGCTGTTATCAAAAGGTACAAAAGACATGTATGAGAAATTAAAGGTTCTATTCTGCAGGGGAATGATTTATTAAAGTGGAGAGCTTAAGTTAGTAATCAGACACTATTTAAAGAGAAAAAAACCGCACAACTGATCATGGCATAGTTAGATGAGGAAACTACTCCAGCTTTTTATGTAGTTTTGTCCCAAGTTCAAAGTTAAAAAGACTGGGAAAGAACTTTTCCAATTTACTGAAATATAGTACTGGATTTTATCCAGGTCTATACCTCAAAGGCAAAAGAGACTTAGTCATATTTTTACATAACTAAATTCCTGAGTCACATTACAGAGGGAGAGTCAAATGAAACTCAAGAACAATTTCTGCCATTAAATATTTTCTTTTTGTAATATTGCTTGTAAGAAAAAAATGTTGTAAGACTATTTCAAAACTTAAAAGCCTTTCATCATTGGTTATTGCTCATTTCTCATTCAGATTTACTAACACACATTAATGCACATAACACTAATTCTACATCATGGTAGAAGGAGCAAATGATGACTGCTCAGCTAACTCTAACAACCCGATAAATAACTTGTAATTAACCAGCTGTTAAAATAATAATCGTTTTGAAACATCTCTGCAGTACTACAGACTTCATATCATGGAATGGAATGCAGCTGCCTAGAAGTTGTTACTGGATGTCACACTAGTCTCTGAGCTGGGTTAATGAAGCAATGTTCAAATGCAGCCAATTTTATACAGCTGAGATTAATGGAATGATCAAATTGACGTGACATGCATTCACTGAACTCTTAATTCACATAAAAAAGAGACCTTGCAGCAGCCCAGCACACCAACCACAGTGCTGTTATGAATTTATATTTCATCGTCCCTTCTAATTACACTAACCGTGACTAAATCTCGGAGATGCTGCAGAAAAAAGGCAAATTTAAGTCCTTTGTTTCTAAACCCACATTTTCCCACTTCCTCTCTGCCTGAGGCTTGCAATCTCTGTTCTTCTAAACTCCTCTATGCACCTCTTAAACTCAGAGCATTTAAAACTAACTTGCTCAGCCTACCTAGTGTTTCAACAAGCTCCAGACCCTTTTCAAACTGCAACAGTTGTCAACCCCTTTGTCTGTCCCCAGGACAGCACAGCTTAGATTTCTGATGGCACTGAATTCTTGTGTTGCTCAGTCACGCATGACCAGTGCCTTGGCATTGCTCTCACTCACCCTTGTGTCTCCTCCTTACATCTTTGCAGATACTGACCGCTCTCACCATTTTTTGGCTCCAAGATCCACACCACAGACTGCTCCTCCACAAACACGATAGACCACTTCCTCTCTCATGTGCATATGAACACTAAGTCATGTAAGAAATATGCTTAAATTGGTGACTTGATCATATCAATTCTGATGCACGTCACTCCAACTGTAAAGACTATTAGTTTCATTTCTTTGTGCAAATGCTCAATTTATTACTTTCTGTAAATTATCTAACAATTTTGAGACTTACAGAATACTACAATAAAATTCATCATTCGCTCAGCATCAGTTAAAAGCTGTCAAACCAGCTGATTAATTTCATCAGCATTTATTGTGCTTCATTAATTCTAGATCTAACTGTTTTCAACAAAATAATGAAGTTATATATAACTCAAAGTGGCAGGACCTATAAATCCTTCAAAGCCTTTGGCAACTTCTTTAATCCAAAGTAATTGTGTTTCCTTGTATAACAAGTCTTGTGATGTCCGTAATAGCATCTCACTATAGTAACAACAGTCTTAATATTATAGCTCTCTTGCATGCCTGAAGTGTTAATCAGATTCCATATTTAAATGCAAAATTAGAGTACTGTCTATACTTTTCCTGAAATAGATACACTAATCATAGCCCCCCCCCCAATTTTTTTAAAAAGTACAATAAAGATCATGACTGTAAAGTTGTTTTTGATACCAAAGTCAAACATTGTACCTTTCTGGTTATTGCTTTGCTCAATAACCTCATCTCTCCACATAAAATAATGTTTCTAAATGGGAAGTCTATTTTATAAGCAATTTTCTCTCCCACAAGTTCTTTCATATTGCTTTTAAACAGAAGAGAGTAAAGAAAAAACCCACTTTACAGTCGGAGGGAAGGATAGCAGATTTTATGTTAGAGCTGGTGAACATCATTCTCCTTTGAAAGCAAAAGGCTCAATGATCACAGTATTCATTCTTCAGTTCAGAAATTTCTTTATGAAAACAAAATTTTCCTTTTTATAAGTGAGCTTAAATCTTAGCAGTTTTCCAAATACACTAACCTTTTTCTAGTATTGTCCTGAAAACTCATGTAGCATCCTCCACCAGCTATTACTTACGAGATAAGGATGTTACTAATGCTACATTATAAAAAGTGATAGTTGTGGGTTTTTTTAATGACCAACCTTACTTGAGTTTAACCCCACTTAGCAGAAAAATCATGTTTGTGACCTTTATGCCTCACTTTAACTAAGAATATATTTAACAGCAAGTATTACCTCATTTTCCTAAATCTCCCGTAACCATCTCTAACTACCACTGCATGAAAAAAAAAAAAAATCACTGTCAGCTCCTTGAACTTTATCAACAAGTTTCAGCTATAACCAAGATTTTACTTTGTTGAGTAATCAAAATACCATCTGCAAGCATAAATCTACATATTAAACACACATTAAAAATATTAAATTACATATTAAATGCATTAAACAATTTGATTCAATTTCTAAACTCTAGATTAAATCCAGAAAGCAGAAATACCAAAAAAGTAGCTCCAAGCAACACAGAACCCGTAAGTCCAAGGGAGGCAGGGCTTAAAGTATTTCATTACCATCTAAAAGCAGAAGCTTGTGTTTTACAGTTTGGACTCATTCCAAACGCTGTCCCCACTTACTCCACCCTCTCTTTAGGGAACGAAAGACAGCTGGAGAGGACGATGACCATATCAATATCCCTGTGTGCTGCTATCATGAATGTATGCTACCAGTCAGACAAACTCACGGAGTATATATAATTCAGTAGAGAATTCTCCCATAGGAGCTGGCCTGTTCCATTCTGCCATCAGAGAAAATGTGAAGTATTGTGAAAGCAGGAAGAAAGCCTACAACCGTGGCCGTGACTGCCTATAATGATAAGGTTAAAATAGACTGCCCAGCAGTCATTCACATAAAAGTTACAACGGATGCTCTATAATTCTTTATCTGACTGAACCTCAGTCATTTAGCTTCCACAATTCTTTTTAGTATTTATTACAGTGAGCTAAACTCATGCAAAGAAGCTTCTTTTTGGAGGCTGGAAATAACATCTTATTTTCCATTCGCCCCTTCTTTGTCCAGTATCTTTTTTAATTCTACTAAGAATTAAAATCAAGCCTCAATTTCATGACTGTCTGTTGCTGAAAACACATACAAAATACAGGAATTTATTAGATAAAAAAACCTATTTGCTTGTGGAGAAAGAGACTAAAACTAGTTTCAGTGATTGATACACTCTACCAGCCAACTCTTTCAAAAATGTGAGCACAGTAATCAAAGGTACCGCAGTACAGCGCAGTATTACCATTGTCTTGGTATGCACCATGTGTGGCAGAGGCAGATCCAGAGATCATACACATCAATCACTCACCCAGGAAGAAAAAAAAGTCTACGCAATTACCAACTAATATGAAATGGTGTTTTTACAAGGGCTATTCAAAGAAATAGTATTTGTGGCAAGAATGAGTCATAGGACAGCAAACTTCATATACTACAGTTACACAAAGTGAGAAGACAAAGGGAATTAGAACTTAGAGGATTTTTTTTTTTTAAATAATCAAGAAACAGCAAAAGCAGCTGTTGCACTGTAATAATTTTAAATAGCTTTGTTATGTCTTCATATTCCCTTCCAGTAGTAGTTTTCTCTTTTTCTTTTTAACTTGCATTTTGGGTTTGCTGTTGTTGGCACAGTGTCTCTGTAGACACTAGATAAATAAACTTTTCAACAACATAAACCCTTTTAAAACTGTATCTATTAACCCCTTTCCCCTTGAGAGGTTGGAAAGTAATTACTTAATTCTTTACAGGTTTACTTGTGCATCCCTTCTCTATTTCTGTGACTTTTCTTTCTCCTTCAGTTATAACAAAATAAATAAGCATCTTAATAGTTATCTCCATCTAAATCATAGTTTATATCTTTACCTTAACTATGTATTTTTGTATTTATTGATTAACCCATATAATTTCATACCTAACTTGCAAGGGATCAAATTAATTGCCAGGTAGGCTTGAGTCAGTAGTTTTGAGTCAGTAGTCAGTAAATTACAGAGATTTATTTCATGTATAGTAAGTACTTAAACAGAACCCATATTTTAAGATGACAAAGTACTAATGTGCTTGCAACATATAGAATATTTCTCCAAAATTATTTCTGTAATCTCACTGCTTTAAGTTCATTCCAAATAGAATAGTTTTATTACATTTATTTTTGTGTTTTAACTGGAACAGAGTCGATTCACTTCTTGTTTTCATTTGCTATGAAAGTCACATGGCATTAAATGATCATTTTGCGACATTTTACACTTCAATAATAAGACAACATGTGCGTGTATACCTTCATACGCAGAGACTTCAGCATACCTACTACGCAGCCTTAGAGCCCCCTGAACTCACAGAAGGACTGAAGCACACATTGGTACATGATGCTTTAACTGAGGGCAACGCTGACACGTACCCCTGAGGTAATTTTGAAAAGGACTTTCATGGATAAATTAAAGACTATTTTTAATAAAATGAAATGAAATAAATGAAAATTATCTGAGTCTGATTTAGTTTTCTTTTCACAAATTACAGAGTCATGGGTTTATTTCTTTAACTTTACAAGGATCTCTCAGATCCTCCAACTTGTTCTCAGGCCTCCTTTAACTGGGTCCATACATAAACGCTGCTGGAACAGAACTCAGTGTTCTCCTTCTCCCTGTGGTTTAAGAAGTGATTTCCCCAGTCCTATTTTTAAGAGTTAATAATAATTGCTCCTTCCAAATCTCTGGAACCTGGTACACCTGCTTATTTTGATTGCCATATTTGTTTAACATCTGCTTAAAGAGCAGACACACGGCTCTGTGAGACTAAAGACAGGCAACTCGCACAATGACTGAGTTAGAAGGGACCTCTGAAGGTCATCTTGTCCAACCCTCCTGCTCAACCAGGGTCACCTAGAGCACATTGGACCATGCCCAGACAGTTTTTGACTGTCTCCAAGGATGGAGAGTTCATAACCCCTCTGGGTAACGTGTTAATCTAAAGTCTCGTATAGGTAACCATTTTCTACTGCAAACCAATGTCTACATATGAAATTTGACTTTCATTTTTCATGTTCTCGAAGAGTATCAAAGTTATCAACAAGGTCTAAGGACTTCCATTTGGCATTCCAGCCTTCAGTGACAACGTGCTAATGAGTTGAGAAAGTTAAAGACAAAACTAGTAATATTTGTTTCATATATATTCGTATATATTCTTTACTCATGTTTTAGCCATGATTTTCACTTCATAGGATAGAACAGAATCATAGAACCATTTAGGTTGGAAAAGACCTTTAAGATCATTGAGTCCAACCATTAACCTAACACTGTCAAGTCCACCGCTAAACCACGTCCCTCAGCACCACATCTACCCATCTTTTAAATACCTCCAGGGATGGCAACTCCACCACTTCCCTAGGCAGCCTGTTCCAATGTTTGATAACCTTTTCAGTGAAGAAATTTTTCCTAACATCCATCCTACACCTACCCTGGGGCAACTTGAGGCTGTTCCTCTTGTCCTATCACTTGTTACTTGGGAGATCGACCCCCACCTGGCTACAACCTCCTTTCAGGTAGTTGTAGAGAGCGATAAGATCTCCCCTCAACCTCCTCATACCATACTTGCAGCTCAAACTGATTTTTTTAAGAGTATGTTGTCAGATTTCAAGGTTTCATTTTCCCCTTATCAATGGCATTCATATTTATCCAGTAAAACTGCATTATTTTAAGGTTGCTGTATAACAATTACATTACTTTAAAAATAATCATCACACCCATAAAATGACAAAAGTTTTCCTGTATATGAAAATAACATAACAAACTCAGTAACTCACAAGCTGCTCTTGCTTCATGAAATAGTACATGTGAATTATAGTTTCAGTGTCCCAGACTCAATACTTAGAGAATGCAACAACTCATCGCTAATTTGAAGTATGTTAATTAATTAATATCTAGAGTAGGGTTTTTAAAAGTTGAGAGACGAAGGAAACAGAAACATCCTGAATTTTTTTTTTTTAAATTATGTTCTCCACTTAAAAAGGAAACCTTTTTCGCTGGACAAAATTTTTATTGTGTACATACACTATAGACTTTTTTGATATCTCTTCATGAGGTCAGATGCAACTTTCATTTACAAGGAGATGACTTTGCATCAGTTTGCATTTAAATCAACTAAGAGAAGTCACTGCTAAGGAAAACTTATTACAGAAGACAAGCAATCCTTATCTTTTCAGAAACAAATAGGCTAATCTTGGAATCAAATCTGGATTTTAACTATGGAATTGGTCATTAATTTTTATCACTCCTATGCTATCAGGTGGGCTCTCCAGGACTCCAGCCAATCCCATAAAAAAAAAAAAAGTACGTTGCACAGCAGATTTCAGCTAGAAGCCAAGTTATAATGTGTTTAAGAAAAAGATGTTGTAAAAAGGAAACTTCAGGAGAACCTGAACTAGAATAAGGCAGAGGAAATACCAGCACTTTGTTGAGATGTTCATTAAAGTGTAGATATCAGGAAAATATTCAGAATCAAATAGAAAGAAAACTCAGGCCAGTAAGAGCTAGGTTAGTACTAATTTTAAAGGCTATTCAAATTTGCCGGTTTATAAATCTCTGCAACATTAATGTAAACTTTAGCCAACAACATTTGCATTATAGTAGTAACATGGATGTAAATCTTTAAATGATAATACTGGTGAAATTATTTCATACTTCATAAAAAAACAAACCATAAGACACTGTGAAAATTTAAGTTGAGAAGTAGTTTACAAAGGGTTTTCCATATGAGATTTCCACATAGGAGTAGGACTTAATGTTGATGCTCTGTTATTAAAATTTGTGATGCTTAATTTCCTCTGATTGTCATGTGAATATGAATTAGCAATCACTGGCATTAAAGAGAAACTGTGTTAAGCTTGCATGATTTTAACAACTCTTTGCATTGTAATCAACTTCATTTATTATCACTTACGAGTTCCACCTATATTTACAGGAAAATCAGTAGTTTACAAAGTTGGAAAAAAAGCTACTATTGTTTGTACAAATTACATGTTGACAATAATAAAATACCAATGCACTTGGTATATGTGATAATTGACAGCACGAGTTCTCTTGCACAACTCTAACACGAATGCTGTAAGAGAAGTTTTAGAGGCTTTTCCAAAGGAAGCATAGATTGTTAGAAAAATGTAAACATGTTTAATAATTACATATTCTTGCGGACAACATTTAATTGCCTACAAGATGAACAGAGTACATTAAAAACTGGGGAGATGGAGTGTATTCTTATAGAATACAGTAACTCAATTAACATTCAAACATTCAACAGTTTAGTGAATGCAGAGGCAGACTTGCCTCAAGAAATTCATAGCACCTTTGGGTAAGGCTACAACAGTATGTGTTTATTGAAATCTGCATCTGGTAGTAATTTGTCCAGCAGCAAACTTTTCTGCTTTTTTTTACTCGAATGATCTACAGGGGCCCATATACTCCGCAAGTGTTCACTTGCACTAAGATGCACATTGTATAATTTATGTTCTTAATTATAAAACAGAGTTTATCAGCATGTTTGTCTGTGTTGTGTAATTTCTTATTCTTCACATGAGAATAACAGAATGCATCTTGAACAGTCTATTCATTCTTCATTGTAACAAAATATATTGGAATGGAAGAGATTTAATCCCTAAATTATTTTACTTCTCCCTTCTTTACTGGAGATTTTTTCTTTAGAGAAAAAGGAGTCAACATAGTTTGAAAATCTTTCTAGAAGATAATTACTCCCCTCCCTCATCACCCCTGCCCGCTCCCCTCCCCACCCCTCACCCCCCCAAAAAAAAAGAGAACGCAGGTTATAATTCTAATTTGCCAAATATTGTTTTAGTAATGATATACCTTGCTCAAAACTGTGGCCTAGCCTAAAAGACAGTTTTGTTTTTATAAAGCCTCCTCTGCAAAAACCAGCTAGATATTTTGGAAAATGCAACTCTTGTCCTCACCACCTGTCTAATCCCAAATCCCACAAGGAAGGAAAACTGATTAGAGCAAGGGGAAAGAAAAAAATCAGCATCCTGGCAAGTGAAAGAAAGGAAGCTGAAAGCCCTACACCAAGAGGATCATAGTTTCCTCTCCAGATAGGCACTTGCTCCCTTTCAGTATTTTAAGTATTTGTTCATGTACTTCAGTTTCTTGCTAACTGACTATCCTGTCTTCACCAGAATACCAGTAGAGGAACTGCGTTCTTAAGATAGATACAGTTTTCTGAGGTTACTTCAGGAATTATGAACATTGGTTTTCCTGTTATTACTCAAACTCATACAGTTCTTCTGGGCTTCCTTACAGCAAGACATCAAGAGTTAGGTCAGCAGAAAAAAAAGAGTTCAAATACACAGTAATTTTTAAGAGCACTTAGTCATTGTAAGGTGTGACGCGTCTAGATTTATCACTGGGCTGGGTCTCAAATGTAAAGGAGACCTGGAAACTTTTTGGTACACCTTGTGCAAAAGGGGACAGGGACAGCTGACAATTTCATAAGCTCTCTTCCCATCAAGGGGAAGAGCAAGAAGATTCGGAATAACTGAATTTTTGGGGCAGAGACGTTCACCACTAAGCTGCCTTAACTTTCCCTGACCTCCCCTTCACACAACTTGAATTTTAAGAAGCTTATGTCTCATGACTTCTTTATTTGTGGGCATAAAAATGCCCTGTATCAGTAATGCCAGTATTTGGAGCATCAAAGAAGCTGACAGCAGAGGGACATATTATGACATTCTTTATACAGGAACAAGATCATAATCACTTGATAATTCTCCTTTTGTTTATCACATACCAATAGGTAGTGCTGCAGTTACAGAGAAAATCAGATCCTAATCACAGTTAAACAATTACTTTTTTATGAAAGAACCTCCAATCAGTGCAGATTACCGAAATGTTAGAAAGTTATTCCCCACAAGTTTACTCCAGGATTTTTGAACCCAGTTACCATAAGACACAGAGTACTCTGGCAAGGTTTTATTTTTATCTATATGTTGTTGTTACTGTCTTCACTAAACCATGTGACTTCAGTGGCATTTAGTTTTGTTAAATCTTATCAGGATTACACTCAGGTCTTGCTTATTCACCTTGTAAAGCAGGCACTGACAAGAATTGGGGACGAACTGAATCTTTGATACCAGAACATGAAAGGAGCAGATATGGCACATTATGTATACTTCTCTCAGCTTGCTGTTGCCTAAACTCCTGGCGCCATGGAAATCCCAAATCCATCAAAAATACCAAATAGTATCACAGTATTCAAAAGAGAAATATATGGTATCTTGATTCAACATAACAGGGATATGCAGATTTGACAGTAGCACTGTTCAAAGGCCATCTGAGCCAGCTAAAATACTCTCTTTTAGACAGATGCCGAGAAATAACAAAGACAGGTGATGGGAAGATAGGTTTGAGGGAACATTTAAATAAAACAAACACAAAACCTGTGAAGCATTTTCTATGTCAAGGCAGCTGGACAGCTCAGTATTAGGATAATATAAATAAATACAAATACTGTAGAATAATGTTGCCAAATTACAGTATATAGTATGAGCCCTTTTTCTACATATATCAGGGTACTCTCTTCAGTATACAAGTAGTAATGAAAGAGTGAGAGGTAGACTTTCACGCTATTATTCTTACTGTTACTGTCTGTTATGACATTTTTGATACTCTTCCCCCCTCCTATAAACTTTGATACTATATTAAATATAAAAGTCACACACAGCATTCATTTTAACTTCTCAGTGACAGACTGCTGCAATTTGACCACTGAAGGGCATAGCTGAGAACATGGAGAAGTTACTTTACCATTTTAAGCAAGGAAAAAAGATTGAGTAGTAAATCTATTACAAGTTTAAAGTTGTCAGTGGCTCTTATTACCCAGGTAACAAATCTCTCTCTTGAATGCATGGTTAGTGTTGTAAAGTACTAGCCCCCTTCTAGACAGAGAGAAGTGGAAAAAGAGTACAAGCGGAGAACAGACTACAAGCCAAAAACATCTGGATCCAATTATGAAGGAAGATTTTAGGATCTCAGTGTGGAACTCCCCACAAATTCCAGGGTGCAAGACTCCTAGAAAATAAGGCCAGAATTTATAGGAAATTCACATTGATAAGTCCACTGTTTTGAACTGATACACCACTTCAGTGACTCCATTATCAGTTTTTAGGCGTGGTTGTTCAGCATTGCTTTACCTTAAACCTCTGGGTAATCTTTAGAGAGATGGACAAAAAGCACTTTGCAAAACTCCATGGGCAACCTAGATGACTTTTTTAATTCCTTTGATCACCCTTATTTACCTTTAAAATATATAAGATTACATTTTGTGCCTGGATTTGTAGATTTTGTGTCTATGCCTGCTGATGGAGCCGTCAAAACGCTCAAGACAGTATTTCCTTACCTATATACAGGGCAGGTGAAATAGAAACATGGAAAATTATACACTAACAAGCTATTATATTACCAATAGATAATATAATAAAAATTCTAGTATGCGATAGAGATGTGCAGCACTTCTCTCTCAGCCAAGTATCAGAAGGATGGGAATCTTCCTGGAGAAGAAGTTTTACCTTTGTTACATAGGGAAAAATACACTTACCCTCAAAAGGAGGGAATAGGGAATATTTAACATAGCGGTAGTGTTGTACTGCATTTGCACACGCTTCATGCCCAATCTCTAGTTAACTCCAAGAAACCATTCTTTTTCAGTCCTCCCCTACCACATCTAACAGCTGGGTCCGCACTGCTTTCTCATTAACTGCTTATTAAGTGTTGTTAATCATTTTCATGAATTCACAGACTTCAAACCGCTGAAGTCCTCGGTGCCATAGGAGGGTATGCCTAGATTGTGGAGATGCTTTATAAGTACCGAGTCCCTACTCACTAGGATCAGACATTTCAGTTACAGAGGTCATTTGTAACTTCTTCACCTTGTAACATCAGACACTGGCAAAGAAATTATGCCAGAATATTGAACCTCTTCAGTCATATTTTAATACTAATTCATTGTGAAAATTGGGGGTAAGTCTTCTTCTGCCTTATAGAAGACAACAGTAAAAAATGTAATTAAGTGTAGTAAGTTCCTTAGAGACATGATTAGTTTCTAAAGACATCAACAAATCCATTTTTCAGATTTTACAGCTTTAGTATTGCAGTTCATTTCAAAATTCTGGGTACTATGTTCATCATTAACTAAAAATATTCTGAAATCTTAAAAAAGTACCACTTAATATCATTTACTATCATGGCACAAATTGAAGCATTACTTCATCACTTCAAATACTCCTTGTTTGGCTACTGATCTAATGAAAGGAATTAAAATAATTCATAAAAAAAGAGAATTAGTGTACCTTTGCACCTGTACTTGAGGTGCTGTTATTCTTAAAACGGGCAACATCAGAAAGCACAGACACTTTGAGTCCTCTTGGTAGAGAACGTCTGATATTGAACAGTACTGACCCGATCAATACTGTTTATAGAGAGGACAAACAATCCTGAATTATTATCTACACAAGACAGTACTCAAAAACTGCATAGGCATTATGAAGAACATAGACTAAATATTAATGCCACAGCAGCTTCATAGCACCTGGAAAGGTGCTATATTACTAAGGCTGATTTTTTTTTTTTATAGCTCATATAAAATGAGGCACTGATTGCTATTTGTTGCAGAGCTTTCTCCCTCACATAGAAACTGATGAGATTTTAAGTTTATTCATAGCAGTACTTTCCATTTTATAGTTCTGGAAGATCTACTGTGAAATTTTATATAGGTAGACTTAAACTCTATCAATGTTTTGGTACTATGACAGCAACTCACAGTTTAATACATGAAAAAAAAAAAAAGGTACCATCTGTTGCTAACTGAAATGCCATTATTCCATTTCTTTCAATGGTTTTAGCCTAAATTTTTTGCATATATTTGAAATTTCAAACAAAAAAGACAGCTTGATATCAACTGCAGCTTAAATTTAAAAAAAAAATTCTTTACACTGAACAGTCATAGTTTCCTCTATCTCTGCCCCTAAGTATTAATTCTTACATTTGAATTTGCAGAGTTTCATTTGATTTGACTAATAACTATACAAGTTTAATAAATCTATCAATCTATGCAGCTAATCAGTAGCACCTTTTATTGAAGGATGCCAGCATTTCCAAGTCAAAATTTGCAAGTAAAAATATTTTGTAAGGTTGTTTCATGTTTTTGAGACAAGGGCACACAGGATGTTTATGACAATGTACATTTATTTATTCAAAGTGAAATGGATAGTGTTTCTATAGCGGTCCTCACTTTTAAAATCTCTCTTTGGAATTCAAACATTAATGATGGTTGACTGACGAAAATATGTTGTAACTATAACACTTCAAGCTCAAGCTCTGGTCTTACAGGACTCTCAGCTAAGATGACACTCAAAGAAATCTTTCCATTCTCTACAACCCTACAATCAACGGTGCTTTCCCCCTCTTTCCCTTGGCTTCTACCAAGTAAAATGACTGCACATGGCCCTCCCTGTCCTGAAGGGACAAATACGTATTTATTCAAATATATCATGAAACACGAGTATTTGTGCACATCTGTTGCTGATGTAAGTCCTAGGAAGAGCATTTGAGTATCATTAGTAGTAATAATTGAAGTTATCAGTCAAGTTACCAGAGGAAAGAGATACTGTTTTGGTATGGAGCAAACACTTCACAGGTATTTCTAAATTCTTCAAAGAGCAGATAAGGTATCACCATAAAGCCCATTCTTGGGCTTGTTCAAAGGCTATACAACACAGCCTGAACTGTTCTGTGTTGATGTAACAATTACCTCTCCTTGGCAAAATTCCAGCAGCAGAAATACCAGAGATTCAGCAGAACACTGAGTGAAGGACAAACTTACTCAATCTATTTTAGGTATGTAATAGCAAAGCATAATAACCAGAATGCATTGAAAATTTACATACATTTTAAAGTCTACTGTAACTGAGACTCACTTCTCATTTGGACTGTGTTCATCAGGAATTTTTTTGCAGAAAAAATTTACCATTATTTGAAGATCTGGGTAATATTGCTTGATGAATGAAGAAAAATGATGACACTAATTGACATCACGAGAAAAATCAAAAAGAAAGAAAAAACCCACCTCTTGAAAAAACCAGATTAATCTCTTAAGAAAAAGATTCCAGGGCAGGCCTGAATCTGTCGAAGTGAATTTCTCCTGAAACGCACCAGATTAAAAGCATGAAGGAAAACAAAAAAGCTCACAGACACAGAGAACTCTCAAATATTCATTTTGGTCTGCCCACCAGTAGTGTTTTTTGTAGGAAATTTTCATAACATCCAGTGAAATTCAATTCTGAATACTGCTCAGTTAACAGAAAAAAAATTGTTAAGTTACAGAAGTTACTATTACAATATTGTTGAATTTAGGTTTTTCTGTTTTGTTTGGCGGGTTTTTTGGCATTCATATGTTATTGTTTAAGCATCAAATACGTTGCATTACATAACAGAATAAGAAATAAACAGGATATTTTTAATAGCAAAGCACATTGGAAATTCTAAATTTTCTTCTAAATTTGGATAAGCACAAAGTTCACTTTTAATACCAGCTGCCTATTACACAACTAAGCCCTGTTCCCCAAGAAATGGCTGAAAAAATGGTCCGGCACAAACTTCATATAAGTGCAGAATCAGAATATAAAATGGTTTTCTATGTTTTCTCATATTCAAAGAGCTCAAAGTACTTTACCAGCATGATTTTTTAAAAAAATTAATCCTACCCTTCTATAGGATGAGAGTTGCATTGTTTCGGATACAGTAAACCAGCACAGCAAGGGGATTTTGCAAATAGGGTTCATTCAGTGACCACGAGAACTTGTCATAGAAACTATAGATACTATAGGTCACATTGTAAGAGACAAAAAACCTGAAGTACAAAAGTACTAAAGTAAAATAACATAGACAATCATGACCTGCTGGTACCAATATCTGACCTTTATAATCACATTCAGAAATATCAACTCTGGTCTGGATTTGATTTCTTCCAAAATTCTTTATGAGTCTCTTCGATTGTAAGAGTTCTACCACCTCTTGTGTTTTAATAACTCATAAAACAAGGTGAAAATTCTATTTGTTTTACGTATTTCAAGATTTTCTTTCATCCTGATGAAAGCAGAAAGTATAGTAAAGCTTCCTAAAGCATCCAAGTACTTTAGGAATTGAAATCCAAAGTAAGAAAGGGTATTTATATTGGGTCTTACTAAGAACAGAGAGAAATTTAAGTTTCTGTACTTCTGAAAATGGATACAGCTGGAAGTCTTGTATAGAAATTCAACTTCACATACTACAGTGAATTCATGCAAACATTTCACTTTACCACTATTATAACTCCTTCTATCAATACATTTCAACAGATGCTTCACTCCCAGTGATTTCAAGAGCACTTACATATGTTCAAGTAAGGATAAGCCGGGTTACTTTGCTTAATTGGGCCTTGAAGAACAGTGGCAGTTGTTTCTGAAGAAAAAGGGCAACAATAAAATGAGTACCCTTAAAGAAGTCAGTTTCTTAGAAAATCTTACAAATGGAAATGGTTCTTCCACAGCTATGGAATAATCCTGACTATGGGTTTTATTAATGCGGCAGTTTTCACTTCCAGAAGCGTGCCACACCAGTAAAAACTTATCTTTAACACAGAGTAGTCAAGTGCATATCAGGACAGCTATAATTTTAGACTAGATTAAATATGAAGAGCTCTCCACACCAGCAAAACCCAATACACTTCGCAGGGTTAAGTCTGGCAAATGTGGCAAGCAAACCAGCTGGTTTTAGAGATGCACTGTGATACGCAACCATCATTGGGCAGCCCAGCCAAGTTCTGAACTGGAAGTCATTCAGTGGGTTGTTCCTCTGTCTCCAAATCAGCACCTTCAGTTTCTGATTAATAATTCAAAAGATGCATAGGCTTTCTCTATTTTAAGCTCAGCTATTAAACTCGACTACATATTGAAGAGGTGTCAAGTTAAAAAGTTTAGTTTAGGAATAAGGAGACAAAGTGATCTGGAAAACATAAGTGCAATTTTTACGTGAGTTTGGGCAGCTCCCAAACTGAACTGTATCCAGTGGAAACAAGGTCTAAGTGCTGATGTGGGAGATTCCCACAGCTTCTACTGGCCTTCAAAGCCATGCGTGTCATCAGAGTCTCTTGCTGAAGCCGTACATAAATATCTAACTGGTATTAAAAAACAAAAAATGTTCCACAGAACCTAAATTAAAGCCAGATGTGGAAAAAGCAGATGCCTGAAATTTACTGTCATTTCAAGACAGAATAGAAGCACTAGCTAATTTTATTATTTACTGAGTAAATTGTCATGCTAAGGAAGTCATGTAGAACATTTGTAATTTCCTGATGCATCTCATGTTAAAGAAATAGGTGCTCTATTGACTAAAAACCCTGTAATTACTATCAAATTTGAACAACAAACTAAATCTGTGTTGTATTCCTGCTCCGGTTGAACACTGAATTATGATTACATTCTTATCAGTCATTTAAAAAAGATAAACTAAAGTATGTCAAGATTAATACTTGGGTATTTCACAGCACTGGAAGAGGAAATTGAACAATGTAAGTTAAAAATATATTTAGTAAGTGAAAAGTCTTCCATATCTTACTGCAAATTGCATTGCTTTAATCTGAGCAAACGCAGTCTGTGCTAATCATCTAGGGGGTTAAGGCTTTCATGGAAACTTCAGGCCATCCAAAAATGTTCTATTTAACATAGTCAGTCACTCTTATGGAACATGCATGACTTATCCAGAATCTCTTTTAAGCAACTCAAAACTTAGAAGTCATTTTTAAAAACAGTTTAGTAATTAGATCATTAAAAAGCACTTATATACACATATCATGAAAGCAACTAGACATTTGTTATGTGAATTAAAAAAAAGGTTAAACGTGTGATTTAACTCAAGATGCAATACGCTGAAGCATAAGACCAGCATGACAAAACCTCCAGTTCTGACCACAACAAAACATTCTGAGAACAACATTCAATTAAATGCTCTCAATGAATCAACATTTTAAGAGCAGTCCTTTTAAAAAAAGGAGCAAGATTGAGTAGTTTCCCTATCAGATGCAAGTTTATTAGCTTATTATCAGTGACTTTATATATGGAATTAAAAAACACAATTATGATGTCACTGCAGTAAATTTAAGGTTGGATGACATGCAAATTTACAAGTCTATTTTCATTACAGTGGAGCAATGGCAGTGATCAAACTTTACTAGATAAGAGGAAAGGAAAATCTTTAGTTACTAGAAGCCATTTTTATGGTCTGCAAACCCAACAACCATCTACAGAATCTGTTTGAAGACTTTGAGTGCAGAAAGGGAAGTAATTTCTCAATTGAACAAATACTCTAATTACCAAAATAGGCCATGTGTGTCTTATAAAACTTCTCTCACTACTTTTGTTGCAGTTTTAAGAATGCCATATATCAAGAATATCTTAAATCAACCTAGAGTACTGATCTTAACAAATCTAATGCCTCCATTTTAGAGAATGCATTCTGCCAAAAGCAGCTCAAAAGTAGCCAGAAACCTGAAAAGCCACTTTGCAGTCTTCAAACTCAACAATATAAATTGCAGCAACCACACTGTATGAGAAAAACGAGCTCAAAATACAAGAACAATTCCACAGAAAATACACTAAAAGCACTCTCTTGTGCACCTAAAAATTTTAAAAACTGCCCCAGATTATGTACTGAAGAGTAGTCTAGGTCAACAAAACCACCTCTTTATTTTTCAGAGTCAACAGTGGCAAAATGTAACAAAAGAATAGGTCTTCTAATCCAAAGAAAGCAAGCATGTTCCAGAATCTGCAAGTAATCTGCCTATTGGACCTTACTGTTCATAAATACAAACTTTATCAAAACCACGAAAATAGTTAACCCTGATAAAACAGACAATTTTTTTTTTTTTTTTTTACAAAAATACAGCAATACTACAGGGAAGCAATCAAGAAAAGTCGCTGTTTCTATGGCAGCTGGGCTAATCTGAATGTATTAGCTTTGCAAATATTTTGTACGTCATCTTTCCCACCTATGAGCAATTATTTCACTGCATAAACCTCACTGCTGCACCCAAAGATTTCTGAAAGCACACTAGTTCAATTTTTTATGTTAAACTTTGAACTTCAGTAAATTGCAATAAACTCATACCAGACTCTACATCTTGTAAAGAATATCTAAAGCTTCATAAACAAACACTTGTATACATTCTGAAGCTGCAAAAGAAATTTTTTTAATATCTGCAAAATAATAGATTACTAACTAGGGGAATTGTAACTGCTTTTAATTCTGTCATTAGCAGACTAGACACTTCTTAGCAGCCTAGAAGTCCTGTATGCCAATCAGACTACACTCACTCTTACTACTAATGAGTAACACCTGTTAGAGGGTATTTGTCTTCCTTTGCTGGATCCCTCTCACATTTATATTTAAATTTATCCCAGGTATCACCAGGCTGATTTAAGAATGCATCAGGTATTTCACGGTTTAATGTCTCTAGTACCTGCTCCAACTATTTTAAAAGGCTAAAATATGAAACAGAGAGCCAAGTCAATATTATCCTCGCAAACCTTATTAAGCAACACTGTTGAGCCATTTCCAGCTGAAAAAACAGCTATACCATTTACACAGGCTACAGTAACTGAATAATCACTTCTCAAAGCTAACTTTGGAAACATCCACGCAATACGACTACACCAAAATTAAATTACAGATGTAGAACAGTATAGACATTTGCAGACACAGTAAGGATTACAAAACATATTAAAATACAATATTAAGACAGATACCTGTTTAATTTTTTATGGGAAAAACTCGATATCGCAACTTGTTTAGAAAGCATTATCTCCCATGAGAACAAAACGCAGAATCATAGAATAGTTTGGGTTGGAAGGGTCCTTTAAAGTACCCTAGTTTCATTCCCCATTACAACTTTTGTCACTAGACAAATAAACAGCATTGTTTTCCCCATCTTCTAATCCATCAAGCAGTACAACAACTACAGTTTATATTGACCTAAAATGATAATTGATTTCCTTATACCACATAACACAAGACACTTGTTTTCTTTAAAAGAAAAACGTGAAAACTCAGATATAAAAGTTTGCAATCAATTTAAGAGAATGTCTAACCTACCTAGGAACCTGCGTAAATACTGTGGTGGTTAGCCCACACTGGGCTCTGTGCTGTCACGGCTACCTATTATCACTACTTGTATACAGTACCTGTAACGCTTGCACAAACCACAGTTTACACTGCCAGTGAAACACACCCTGAAAGACAACAGACGGGAACTTTCCTGATATCAATTCAGAACTATCAACAACCGTCACTGAAAATATTTCTGTAATTTCACAAAATGTAACAACAATAAAATGAATAATAATAACAGCGCTACACATTTCTAACTGGCTATCAACACGCATCCCATCATCTACTCTTAAAAAAGAATAATCTCTCACATCCAACAATATTCCTTATTCTATAACATTAAGAGGACACATTTCACTGGATGGAACATGCACACAGCTTGTGTAAATCATCCTGTAAATCAAACAACACTGCTCGATTCTATTCATTTAATCACACGATTATAGAGCTGAACATAAAACCAAGAACCCTTTACTGCCACCTGCTTATTCTTAACATCCAAATTGTATTGGCTTACCTCAGCAGCCTGTGTCTCCTGGTGTAATAAAGTTAGACCTGTCAAGTCTTCTAAGAAGGAATGCGAAGAATTAAAAACTTTAGCCAGGAAATTAAACCCTTCTCGTTCATACTGGTCAAGGACCTGTCAAATAAACAAACAGAAAAGGATTTCAAATAAGATGCCCATAATGTGATTCATCGTTGTATTTTGGTCACAAAATACGAACTTTCTGAACACTCAGAAAATGACTGCATATTGTAAACAGGTAGAAATACAGAGAAAAGAACAAACTTTTCTCCCAACTCAATTTCTAAAGTTGGGAAAGGTAGTAGTAAGAGGGAAGAGAAGTGAGGTTAAAATTTCCTGGTTTAAATGTATTTTTAAGCTTATAAAAAGACAGCTGATACGGCAAGAAAAAAACCTTAGCTGCAAAGTCATGAAAGGAGCATTTGAGTTATACAAAACACAGTAAAAGACTGTTCCAATGCATCAGTTAAGGGAAAGAACCATGCCAGGACAGACTGAAAAATTCTCCAAGTCAGTGTTCAAGTCCCACATCCTCCCAGTCTCCATAGATTCATGGTTCTGGGACCATTGTATCTTAAAGCACTCTCTATTTTTCTACTTTAATTTTCCCAGTTTATCTATTAGTTTGAGAATCTTATAGACTCCTGCAAGAATTATGAGGAAGGTTTTAGCCTATGCTTCTCTCAAACCCCTGACCATGAAGAATTTTATTTCATGCAGCTTTAGCTCAAATAACTATTTGGCAGGCTGATTTCAATGAAGTATGGTGGAGATTGAGGAAGGAAAAGATAAATGTCAGATGAACATGATTCAACAAGTTTTCTGAAAGCAGGTAGCAAGAAAATGGGACAAAGTTATGATAGAGCAATCCCAGTAGCCATTGTTTTCCTATTTTTGTTCTGAGTTCTACCACTGATCCTTTAATATCCTACTCTGCTGTCACCAGTCTCACAGATGAAGCAGCTGAGCTTGACAGACTGCAAAGGAACTTTTCCTACAGAAATTGATGTAGCAGAGCAGGATGCATGCAGGGACTTCAGAAACACGTGGTATTTTAATAAAAGGAAGCAGTATATATGACATCAAAGAAAGACAGGCAGGGGAAGGAACATCAGGATCACCCCATATACAGAAGACGCAAGCTTTTCAGAGGAGTCCATGGAATGGCTTAACCTATGAAACTGAATGCTTGCCAAAAAACTTCTACTGTGAAAGTTATCATTGCCTTTCTAGACACTTCCATCTTCATCTCAATCATCACCTTCCTCAGATAAATCAACATCAGTTCGAGTGAAGGACAGAAAAAGGGGCTAATGATCAGGCAGTTTCACAGATGGCTGTTAATTTTCAGAATGCCTGTTTTTTAGAATCACTGAATTGTTAAGAGTTGGAAGGGACCTCTAGAGATCACCTAGTCCAACTCCCCTGCTGACGCAGGAATGCCTAGAGCACATTACTCAGGACTGCATCCAGGCGGGTCTTGAAAATCTCCAGAGAAGGGGACTCCACAACCTCCCTGGGCAGCCTGTTCCAGCGCTCTGTCACCCTCACCGCAAAGAAGTTTTTCCTTATGTTTGAATGGAACTTCCTGTGTTCCAACTTGTGCCCGTTGCCCCTCGGTCTTGTAACTGGGAACCACTGAAAAGAGTCTGCCTCCATCCTCCTCCAACCCACCCTTTAGATACTTATAAGCAAGAATAAGGTCTCCCCTCAGCCTTCTCTTCTCCAGGCTAAAGAGTCCCAGCTCTCTCAGCCTTTCCTCATAAGGGAGGTGCTCCAATCCCCCAGTCATCTTTGTTGCCCTACGCTGGACTCTCTCCAGTAGTTCCCTGTCCCGCTTGAGCTGGGGAGCCCAGAACTGGACACAGTATTCCAGTTGTGGCCTCACCAGTGCCGAGTAGAGGGGGAGAATGACCTCCCTCGACCTACTGGCCACACTCTTCCCTATGCAGCCCAGGATTCCATTGGCCTTCCTGGCGACAAGGGCACATTGCTGGCTCATGGATAATTTACTATCTACCAGGACCCCCAGATCCTTCTCCTCAGAACTGCTTTCCAGCAGGTCCACCCCTAACCTATATTGGTGCCTAGCATTCTTCCTCCCCAGGTGCAGGACCCTACACTTGCTCTTGTTGAACCTCATTAGGTTCTTCTCTGCCCAGCACTCCAGCCTGTCCAGGTCACGCTGGATGGCAGCGCGGCCCTCTGGAGTGTCAGCCACCCCTCCCAGTTTGGTATCATCAGCGAACTTGCTGAGGATACACTCTGTCCCCTCATCCAGGTCATTGATGAATATATTGAACAAGATCGGGCCGAGTATTGACCCCTGGGGGACACCACTGGTTACAGGCCTCCAACTTGACACTGCTCCATTAATCACAACCCTCTGAGTTCTGTCACACAGCCAGCTCTCAATCCACCTCGCTGCCTCTTCATCTAGCCCACACTTCCTCAGCTTCCTAATGAGGATGTTATGGGAGACAGTGTCAAAAGCCTTGGTGAAGTCAAGGTAGATGACATCTACTGCTCTCCCCTCATCCAGCCAACCAGTTATAACATCATAGAAGGATATCAGGTTGGTCAAGCATGATTTACCCTTGGTAAATCCGTGTTCACCACTTCCAATAACTTCCTGTTCTTCAACGTGTTTGGAGATGACATCCAGAACAAGTCGCTCCATTACCTTCCCAGGGACAGAGGTGAGACTAACCGGCCTGAAGTTCCCTGGGTCCTCTTTCTTGCCCTTCATGAAGATTGGAGCGATGTTGGCCTTCTTGCAGTCCCTCAGGCACCTCTCCTGTACCCCATGACCTTCCAAAAATGGTGGAGATCGGTCTAGCAATAGCATCCGCCAGCTGTCTCAGCACTCGCGGGTGCATCCCATCAGGGCCCAAATGATGATCCTTTCCAAAGCCCAGCATCTGTAAAAGTCAGCACCTCTTCCAGTTGCCAATTCTGATAATCTGCTCCTGCTCCTCACCCTCCCAACCACATATGCGGTTTCTGTGTATTTAAACCCTGTGCACGTCTTAAGTCACTGCATGAGTCCCTCTTTACCACGTCATTTTTTACAAGCAACACTGCATTGCTGTCATACCACACTTTTTAGAAATGCATCCTCTGCAGACAGTGGGGTATAGCTGTACTTGAAAAAAGCTCCAGCATAAGCCCAACACTAAAAAACACCAGAGAATCCACAAGCAACTGCATCTCTATAACATGGGAAAAGTCCCAAAATCGGCCATCAAGCTATAGCTCCAGGACTCCTCTGCTGAAAGAAATATCTGATTTTTCATTCTCTGACGTATAAACCTCCAAACCAATCACAATATTGTGCCCATTCATGTCTTATAGCTTATCTGTGCAAATTACACACATCATGTATCTCTATTTTTAACTTATCTCAGTCTGGTATAGCTCTCACAGAACGAGTGTAAGTAGAACACAGTAAGTGCTTCTATACAGAACGCTGTTGCAGGGGCTGTAGACAGACTTTCTTTCACTGTATATATTCTATCCTTGTTTTGGGAGAGAAGCAGTAAGAGAAATTTGTATAGCTTATGTACTCCTTAAACATATCCACTCTTACTGGATGGACAAGTTCCCCATAACCAGTGAAGTTCATTTCCTCTGGAAAAGAAGAAAAAAAACCACCATGGAAGGACTGTCGTTTGTTTGACTGTGAAATAGGCAATTCTTCCAAGTGAGCATCATTCCAAGGTTTAAAAATGAACAGACAAGCCCTGCTCCCCCTACCCACAAAGAAGCCATTCACCCTCCTTTGGACAAAAGGCAGGGGGGGGAAATGGTTTCATTATGAATTCATCTAACTCAACGAAAATCATAACTTATTCTCAACAATCTTACTCCTTTCTAGTTTAGCAATTCCTAGAGGTCTCAAATAACCTTTACATTGATAAATCTTAAAACTATAGGAACTTGCACAGTCCAACAGCATTCCTCAGCAAAACACGTCCAGTGAGTTTTTACACTGAGTTATACAGGAATTCAAGCCCATTTAAAAATATATTTATATTTAGCTGACATAGTTGTAAGTTTACTGGTAAAAACAGACTGTGATCTCCACTCAGATCTTCATGCAAAATGTCCATTTAGCAGCAAAATTATCTACTGCATACTTAGGTTTCAAAAAAACATAAACAGAAACAGCTGAAATACAACTATAAAGAGGAAGAAGATAGATTTAGGTGACTATGACAAACAATTTACACTTCTAAAATAAATAAATAAATAAAAAACCCCACCTGCACTTCATGTTCTCTTACTAAATCTGGAGAAATTATGCTTCATACGTTAAATTTTGCCATACATGGGGTTTTGTGTATTTGTGCAATGACCCATAAATGTAATCAGAAATCAAAAAAGAAAAAAGGAAAGAAAAAAAGATTAAAAAAATGCTCAGTAGCACTTCTTAGGGTTTTTCTTGTTGTTTTTTATTCCTGAGATAAACACACCAAGACAAACTCATCTGACTCTTCACAGTGCGATGCAGAGAACTGGACAACTTCAGCATTCCATTTGAGATGTGTCCTCCTAATATTATCCATCATATATATCATGAAATTGCACTGTGGATATATACATACATTTAATGACTATTCTGTGTTCCAAAATTCTAATAAGCCAACCAGATGTGCAGAAGTCTTTTGCATCTGGCTCTTTGTGAAACACTGTATACAGACATCAACTTATAAACTTGGATTACGTTCACAGCCCTAATCCTCAAAGCTATCAGCGTTATCAAATGTGTTGCTATTGCTTTAATTTGTTGGAACCACAATACAGAGCTTATGAGACATGTTTTTAGTGATGTAGGCCAGTTCATGGTATCTTGAAACAATATACAGCCTATACACAATGAAACCATAGCCTTATTCTAAAATATAACAGCGTATCAAAGAAATGCAGGGACAACGATAATAAGATATTTTGGTCTCTTCCCAGAGGAAAAAATTGCTAAAAGATATACACTACCTTAGGAGACGCAAATATTAAGAACAGAGCAGGGAACTGAATGCAACCTTACTATATACAAGAAGTCTATCAAATAGCCTTTAAATCTGGTTGACTTTTTTACTCAGGTAAATATACCTTGATCCTCATTTCCAAAGAACTGTTACTCAAGCCTGAAGTGAAAATTTCCAGGTATTACTTCCTGAGTAAGTACATCACTTCAGTGTGCCAGCGTGCTCTGTATAAACTGCCCTGGTTTATTTCAGAGATGTGCTTAACCTTTCTGTATTCCCGGCCATAGCTATAAATGAATTCTCATGTACTTGCACAAAGAGACTGCGTGACTGCACTGACATCCACAATGTCTAGCATTAGTTTTGGATGAATCACCTGGAAGGATTTTTATTAAATCCAAGTGCCCTTTGTATTGTGATTAGCATGGAAGAGACTAGGAAGTTTCCCAGTGTCTTTTAAAATACTAATAAAACATTAATATTAACAAAATAAGATGACAGAACCAGAAGTTGAAGGTCCATTATTTTTGGATCTAGTGAACTTCAGCTTTTGGGTTTTTTTAAAGTTGGGTTCAAATGATACACATTAATATGACCAAATCTGCTATTGTTAGGGAAAGATTTAAAAATTTATTTTCCTCCTGTAGAAACTCCATCATGTCACACTGCTAGACTTACCAT
Source organism: Burhinus bistriatus (assembly GCA_013397275.1). NCBI lineage: Eukaryota > Metazoa > Chordata > Aves > Charadriiformes > Burhinidae > Burhinus > Burhinus bistriatus. Next base: position 446,090 of record VYXH01001410.1, on the reverse strand, counting down.
AACACTACAATGGCAAATTTAGGTTAGGGTAACAAATCTGACGATGGAGACACAGTATCTAAAAAACCTAAACCTAAAGTACAACAATACAGAATATTCATCTTAGTACCTGCAGAAGCCTGTAAAACCTTATGGAAGAGTGTAGTTGCTGATTATAATTACTTGATTTTTATAATGGGAGTAGCCTGCTGAATAGAAGCATCTGTTAACTAGTTTTAAACCAGAAGTTCCAGCCACATGGCCCAGAGAACAACATATCAGGGAGCCAGAAAACGACCTGGCAGCATCACTCAGGTTGCTACCTGGGCAGTGGTGGTACCATTAAAAAGGCAGACTCTATAATGAAATCCTTTTAATATAGGCAGCAATTGAAAGAACATTTTGTCACCTTCAAGGACTTTGTTTCCCAATACACGTGATTTAAAACTTTACAATAAATACCACAAAAGGCCTAAACACCATTAACTTGCCCACATCTAACCTTTACTACACAAATTCAATCACAGATGTCTGCTGATAAATATGATATGGCACACACTTGTTCAGCAGCCACTGAACATATCTGAGAAAGAAAAAAGCACGAGGCAAAATAAAACTCATCTCAAATTCCTGTGCCAGGAGACCACACAGGAATACTCTGCAGGTCATCAGGAATAAAGCCAGTCTAGACATCAAATAGGCACAAAATAATTCTAAAAAAATGTTTCCAGATTTAGTAAGTGCCCAGTTTGTTGCTGTGTGGAAAGGAAATTTTCTCCTGTTTAATCATGTCCAGCAGAGTCTAAAGGCCCCTGGTGGGCATGAGTTTGCTTTTTCAGTTCTTAATAATTCTCTTTGCTGCTAACACCACACTTGGTACCAATGCAATCATTCTGAATTAACAGCTTTACAGGGGGACAAATCCTTGAGAGATGTTATAGTTTTTGTTATTATTCATCTCAAATTAGTTACAATCTGACCACGGATGTAAAAAATCCCTCACGAACTTTTTCTGGGAATAAATGTGTCACTATCCAGTCATTCAGTGACATGTCACTATGTAGCAATTAATCTTCTCAAGCAGAAAAAAAAACTTCAAAGCAGCAGCAAAAAGAACAAGAAGGCTGTAATTCTTCTGCCCAGCAAGGCAAGCTGGAGCAATAGAGATTTATTAAGGAACTCTTATCTTTTTCTCACTTGCAGGTCACTTTTCAGAGCTTAGGGGAATTAGAAAGTAGCATGCCTTCTGCATTTCACATCTGTTACAAACACTGTCAGGAGAACCCACGTTTTAAAACCGCACTTTTCTGACACACGTAAATCTCCTCTCAGGCTGACGCTATAATCTCGGTTCTAGTCTCCATGTTACAGAGCCAGAGCTACAACCAATTTTTCACAGGATGGCATTTTAATAGAACAAATGACTCTGTGGATGCACAATATCACAACAGGGACAAATTAATGTATTGCTAAAGCCTGTTGTGTAAAGGATACACAGTAACCCACTTCATTAGCAATCTTTTTATTCTTTTCTGTTTACTGAAGGAAAAAAAAACGAATCTCATGGTAGGAGGAAGAAAAATAGAGGCTTAGAGTAGAAGAACTTGTTTTGAAATGAGAAACAGATGTGCAGCCTTGGTGTTATATTCTTTTTAATAGCGTTCTTCACAAAGAAGTCTCAATCGCTGGGTAGAAGGACATTCAGAAAGAGAATCTGGCTCCAGGATTGCTTCATAGCATAAAAGTTAATATATGGTTAAGTAAAAATACAAAAAACAATCTCCTAATCCCAACAACCTGGTCACTGATGTAAAATTGGCTCACATTTTATGCCTCATTTCTGTCACATAATTTTTAAACTTTTTACCAGTATTTACAATTGTTTTGGCTTTTTTTTTGTTTTCTAAGTAGAGAGCATCTGTAGAGCTTGAAACAGTGTTGTTTACTTTCCAGGAAAAATAAAATAAGAAATTAATGTTACCAGATTTATTGTTTACACTAAGCTATATGAGTAGCCTACCTCCAAAACAGTAAGGCTGGTGTGTTTTACACTCTTCCTGGCTTTAAACGCTTTCCATTCAAAGATGACAGCACACTTCCCTGCCCTGCCCTGCCTCCCCCCAAAGGGGACAGATACCTCACTAAACATTTCAGAGTCAGAAAAATCACAAAATTCAATGTACTATTGAGAAATTTTACATGCCTCGATATATTTTTGCACACTGTTACCACAGGCAATGCGGAATGCATAGAAAACTACTGTGAGTGTTGGCATGCTGAAAAGAGACACCTCAGTTTCAACAGCTGCTTGGAAGATAAGGGACATGTAAAAGTCTTGCCAGTTAAACTTGTCAAAGCTCAATGTATCTGCTATTAAAACAGCAAGTTCAGTGAAAGACCACAATGCTGTGGAAATCCCTCCTAAGTGAGAAGAGAATAAGATGAGGCACGGGAGTCATTGCAATCTCGCATCTAGGCAGAGCACAGGCAGCACTGCTAACGTTCAGAATTTTATCTTGAGACCCATAATTCTGGTTTCCTTAAAAAATCCTCAGGTCCTAGAATCTTGCCTTTTCATGAAGTTCTCAATTTTTATTGTCACTTGGTCCTAAGAAGTTGCAAAGAAAAGCCTAATAAGGTGATCCTGTAATACATATATGAAAAAGAATGCAACAAAATTGAACTTTCTGAAGATCACGTAATGATTTTTGAGGGCTCAGTTCATGATACTGGAACAGTAATGTCTGACAATGTTACACGAGCACAAAGATGACTGTTAAGACACTTCATCTTTTGACTATACTCCAAGTATTACCTTAACGTGTGTCTGAATGGTCATACACACCTGTGCATTCACCCATGATTAAGTTTTAAGAACAAGATCATAAAACAAAGTTCTGAAGAAGGTTGTATTCCAGGTGCAAGCTGAAGGAGGCTATTCTGAAAATACTGGAAGCTTATAAACCACAGGGAAAAAACGGCATCATTTTTGGCTCTTGTCCAAATAATTAAAACACCCTCTGCATACAAAATTTTCTCCTTACCTTCCCATAATTGATATTAAAAATGAAAGCAAATCAGTATTAAACCTTAACTAATCCAAGTACAATATGCTGAAAATTCATTTAAGAAAGAGATTGCTGTTTTAATTTAGGGTCAGAATGTAGTGATACAAGCGTGTTTTCTCTGTTGCTATTACCTACACTGACTTTGAATTACAACGGACAGAAAACAGAGTATTAATTTACTAAAGAATAGGCCCTGAAAGGTCTTGACAAGATTTTTTTAGCTTAGGAGTTTTCCATTTCTTCTTCTGAATAATGAAAAGGAGGAAAGTAGAGTTGTTAGAAATTTAAGAGATGTCCATTTAAGCATGGTCTCGTCCACATTAAGTTCTCAGGAACTGCATGCATTCTGAGGTTTTCTGAAATAACCTTGACGTGCTTTATATACAAGTAACTATTTTTCCTAATACGAATTGATAGACTAATAATACAGACAGAACTGTGAGATTTTTATTTTAGCTACTCTTTCCTTTCTAAAATATTTCCCACAAATTATTTGAAACATAATGGCATCTTCAGATTACAGTCAATATAAGGACTTCCTACTGGACAGCGAACAAGCTGAAGACATTCCTTGCCTGAAAGCATTAGTAAATAGAACTGAAAATAAGAAAGAGATAAAGACAGAGGAAGAGTAAATGAAAATAAACATCTCAATTTTAGAGACTGAGAATAGAGGAACAAAAGAGTTTTCAAGTAGACAGTATCATTAGATCACCTGTCCTGACCTCTTTTAATACATAGGTATATCCTTCAGTCCCCTAATAGCCATCTCTTGCTCGCTCCACATTTTACACTTGACGGATATTTACAACTGTATTTATCCCCATTCTGCTTCCTGTCCAAAATTTATGCTGATTAGCTCATCAGCAGTTACAACATTTTTGGCTCCAGTTCATACTGGCATTAGTCACTATCTATTGTACAGCAACTGCAGAAAGCCCTTCTTTTTCCCCAGTCACATCTGAGGTTATTGATGATTTGTGGCTGGATAATTTGTTTGTTACGCATATATAGGGACAGGAATCTACAGCACAATTCTCTTTTTTGCCTTGAAGACACAGCCCAGAAACAGCATCCATTTTCCATAGGCAATCCCTAATGCCGGGATTGAAGCAAGGTCACTCCCCCCAACATCTAAGAATCCCACATCATGCTCATAGGCAAGCTTAGGAAGTGTGGGTTGGATGAATGGACGGTGGGGTGGATTGAAAACTGGCTGGCAGATAGAGCTCAGAGGGTTGTG
>VYXH01001410.1:429181-441783 GCA_013397275.1 Burhinus bistriatus | reverse complement strand
CTGGAGTACTGTGTCCAGTTCTGGGCTCTCCAGTTCAAGAAGGACAGGGAACTGCTGGAGAAGGTACAGCAAAGGGCTACAAAGATGATGAGGGGGCTGGAACATCTTTCTCATGAGGAAAGGCTGAGGGACTTGGGTCTTTTTAGTCTGGAGAAGAGAAGGCTGAGGGGGGGGATCTCATCAATGCCTATAAATAGTTAAAGGCAGGGTGCCAGGAGGATGGCACCAGTCTTTTTGCAGTGGTGCCCAGTGATAGGACAAGAGGTAATGGGCACAAACTTGAACATAGGAAGTTCCATCTAAACATGAGGAGGAACTTCTTGACTTTGAGGGTGGCAGAGCACTGGAACAGGCTGCCCAGAGAGATGGTGGAGTCTCCCACTCTGGAGACATTCAAAACCCGCCTGGACACCGTCCTGTGCAACCTGCTGTAGGTGACCCTGCTCTGGCAGGGGAGTTGGACTAGATGATCTCCAGAGGTCCCTTCCAACCCCTGTGATTCTGTGAAAATTATTATTCTCACAGAAGTGCGTCTTATGCTGAATACCATTTTGGCTGTCTATACAATTTCATTCTACAAAGACTGGAGTGGTCCATCTTTGATGGGTTGACTCAAGCAAGCACAAAGACAGTGCTGACTGGGTGCTGCACATGAAGTCATTTATTCCATCCAGCTGTCCCCTGCCATTAGCAAGTCAACAGTAAGGCATGATCTGTCAGGCACTAAGCCCCCAGAACTATGACTACCTTAAGCAGAAGTTGCAGCTGCTCAGTAATTCCTAACTCCAGACCTCTAGCTTAAAAATCCATATTTTGTAGACTATTTCAGAGCAGAAGATTTTACTATCTGGATCTGCTACAATATTATGCAAAACAGCACTGGCAGAACTACAACATTTTCACCAAACCCACATATATTTACTGTATTTAATCAGTTTCAGTTATTTTATACCTTTTTTAATTCAATAAGGTGAGGCTGATGATTTGTTAAGCTTAACAAAAGAAAATACATACAGATGTAGACAGACTCCTGTTAAAGACTGCAATGAGAAGAATAGAGAAAAGCATACAAGAAAAAACTACAGTAGTTAAAAATAGGAAGGTATTAAAAAATTATCTGGGAAAAGATGTAGTACCCATCCCTTTAATCTCACGAGATTAATAATAACTGAAATACAAGTAAACCATACATCATATAATATCTAAATATCTAACATTTTAGCATAATTTAAATATGAGATTATAATAAAGCAAGTTCTATTTGCATAAAGATTTGGCCAAGAAAGTAATCAGACTCTCGTATCATCACAAGTATTGTGAGACAACAAGAACTGATCAGAGAAGACAAACACGGATGTATTTCCATTCTTTCACTGCTGCATGTTGGCATTACTTTTTAATATGCAGAGGTAGAATTACGGCCGAAATTGTCACATGCACACAGTGCTGCACTGTATAAATGTGAAGTACTTATCTATCAAGATTAACCATGCAGAAGAGTGCTTCGGACCATAACCTTGCACAGCGGAAAATTTTCATTCATGGGGTTTAGACTTGAACCTTTATGTAACCCTGTCAATTTTTCATATTAGTTCAGTTTTTCTTACATACACTCTTAACAGTTGACAATTACCACTCTTTGCACATAACCGATATGAACAAGTATTTTGTCTCACTTATTGCATTAAATACGTCAACATATTAAAGGACGTTTTTAATAGTCACTAATACTAAATACATACATGTTCCAGCCAGGAACATGTGGGCTTTTTTTTTTTTTAACTTAAAGCGATTCCTCAGCTTACAAATAAAAAAATCTAGGCATAAATGGCAAGCAAGAAGCATACTGTGTCTGTACTTTCTTTGATTAATATGCACTGAATTCAGTTGGAATAATTGAACAATAAATAAAGGAACACAAGGCATTAGGTTGCAAGTATGCAAAAACTTTATGGAAGTAAAAAGAACAATTACAAATTACTCATATCCAGCAAAATGAACAACTGGTCTTTTGAGTTCCACATGGAAATCTACAGAATTTGGTTTGAACTGTTTCTACATTCAGCAATGGTAGGATGAACATCATCACCATACCATCACTACACTGTGTTCCTAGTTTTTATCCAGTTTAGTATTCTCCAACTTTGTTTTTGCAGTTCTTATATGAAAGTCTGTCAGCGAGTATGTATTTTAAGTCAAAGTATTTTAGTTCAGTTTTGGTTTTACTGACACAAAAGGAATTCTGTGACAGCTTCACAGAGAGATGACAAGACAGCATTGAATTGCCATTAGAATAAATAATTTAAAACAGTATTCTCAACACAGTTAGATATTGAACATGTCAATACCAGAAAATTGTGGTGATGCTAGCTCTTTCCTACTGATTGATAGACCTTTACTTTGTACTAATTGTAGTTAAAATGTAATTCAATTGGAGGAAGAAGCAATTTTGAAAAAACAAAAAAATTCTAAGACCCACAGAATTTCATTTAAACGCAACAAAAATAAAACCTCTCCGGAATATGAACCGATTGTTTTTAACACTGGCATGTTTCTTCATCCCCTTAAAAACAGTATTTTAAAGTTAAAAATGGGAAAATTCATTTTATTCATGGTGCAGACACTATATCATAGAAGTGCAGTATTTACACTTGAAGACTTCAACTAATTCTCTTTTTTCTTTTAGTTCAGACAATACAGATTTCTGTTTAGATGGCCTTCATAAACCATTCTCTCTCCCACTTACAACTGCTTAGAATAATATCCTACATCCATTTAAGATCACTGAACAATAACTGGAACATATTTTTACTTCTTTTAATGCTTTTTAGCTTGGAGACAAGTAAACTAGTCAATACCGTGTCCCAGTCAGTCACACCAGATGCTTCTTGGACCAGTCTGGGATTCTCTGCAACATAGCTTTGATTCTACTATCTGACATGGTACACTGCCACATCAGCATAAATCGACATGTTATATCACTTAAACATCAGGAAACACTTAGCAAATTCACCAAACAAAAGAAACACAGAATAACAAAATCATTTGTTTTCTTCTCTGAAGGGCAAAAGTGTGTTACTTATTACTAGAAAGCGATTCTTAATCCAGCAACTTTATTTTTCTGTAATCAAAAGTAGTAACAACAGAATTACTGATTTTCTGGAGCAACAGGAAGAGGGAATAAAACAAGTTTCAGAGAGTTATATGTTCTATGTTCTTTTTTCTCCCTTCTTTCTCTTTCCCTCTCAAGAAACCTTCTTAATCATTTAATCAGCGGAATTCAAAACTTCCATTGCAAAGAACACAATACTGAAGAATGCCTAAAAACACTTTGCAGTAAACCTTCGCTATCTATTCCTTTGTGCCATGAAGACAAGACCCCAAGTCATAATCATTTGGGGAGCAATGTTGTTTTACTTTGTTATTTAAACACATTTTCTATGCCAAGTTGTATTTAAACTCCCTAAGACACCTAACGGTTGCATCTGCCATACAGGAAGAAGTTGTCTTACGTGATGAAGAGAAATGGATTGGCTAGAAGAAAGACAATTATCTTAGGTTACGGGGGTTGGGTAATAAAAACTGGGTTTGCTCAGCAAAACGTGAAATTTGCAAACCTCCGGTTTTCAACATTTAAATACAGTTGCAAACACCCACACTCAAAACAAACATTTTGACACTGCACATACAGGGGTTAGCTTCTGTGAGGCTAAGGTTTACTTATCCGGAAGTCAGAAGTTTTGAAAACGTATCCTCCTCTCAGAGCTCTGAACACAAAACAAGTCCTTGCCCATGTGAAAACATTTGGGTGGGTGGATTAGTCTCACAAGACACAAACTGAGCTTTAACTTTTTATGTTAAATTCATGTCAGTTCTTAATACAGATAAATACATTAACAACGTAAGCTAAAATGGATTAATGTCTTACTGATTTGTTGTAGAGAAGCACATTAGTTTCTTCTCCTTAAGAGAAATAGTAAGTAATAACAGCAAGAAGTTAGTCCCTGCTGTAATTCCAACTAAATTACAACAGAGAATAAGGGAGTAGTTGAAGAAGAGGTAACAAAACAATAATTGATTAAGAAGTGATTTCACTGATACATTAAAAGTTGAAATGAAGACACAATGGAATGTTTAAGAGCAATTGTTCGTTAAAGATTTCTAGCATCATTATCTCTGGGGGAGGGGAGCAGTAGTATTGGTTAAAGTTTTGAACTATCCTTCTTGTGATCTGACTGAATTTTTAAACAACCTTACTTCAGTACCGTAAAATAAATCATCAAGTTTTGTTTCTTTTTTTTAAAATACTCTTCTGTTGACTTTGGGAGGCTGTTTGGTATCAACAACCTATGTTATCTATTACACATTAATAAACCTGCAACGCACAACTCTGAATAACTGGTACAGAACATTCATTGTTTCTAACTCTTACAACTTAGCCATAACAGTGTTAACACAAGGGAACATCAAGCTGCTTTCTGAATTTTGGTAAATGGTATGATTTAAGATGGAACATAAACACGTTCTGTCTTTCCTCGTGTTCCTTCTGTTTACAGCCTTTATTGTGGAGCTGTTCAGTGCAAGACAGTTTATTTGGCACTACTGCCTTCACACAGGATTAGCTATGATGTTTCCAGTCATCATGATGGAGTAACAAGACATAACTTCTTCACTGAACTACACCTAGTTCTTTAACATAATGTATTTTTTTAGATATAGGACAGAGATAATGAGCTGTCTCCCACCTTATTAGATTTCAGTCTCGTTTATTTTAAGTTCTATTCTTCAACTATCATCCATCCTGTCCGTACAGACACCTCCCCACCTTCCTCAATGCACAAAACCAAATACACTGCTGACTCCACACCCTCTTCTCTAGTCACAAAATAGGGTGTTTAAAGTCAATGTTACTTTTACAATTTCTGGGGTTCTTGATCACATATGCCTTCTCCTAAGGGAACAAAAGTCCATCGTAATGGTCACCTAACCATGGTCATCATTTCTTAGTGTGTGATGTGGCATTCTTAGTACACATCACAGCTTCCTTCTGTTAGTATCCTTTTACTTGGGATAATTGACATTATATTTTGTTGACTTGTAATAAAAAATAATAATAATAATAATAAAAAAAAATCAGTATTTTTTAAATAGTAAGACCAGGCATTATTTTCAAGAATGCGCATCTTTCAAGCAATCAGCACTAAAACAATCCTCACTGTGACTAATTTTGGAAATATATATTATTTCAATTCTCTCACTGAATTTAAAGTTGATATCCAGGAGGTAAAGGACTCCCTGAGATTTCAAAAGTTATGGGCAAGATAATCCTGCCCTCTGCTTCCCCCAGTTAAAATGAGATTTTTTTTTCTGTAAATCACTTATAAAGCAATTTTCTATGCCACCTTAAGAGAAAGAAAAGTATTACATTTAACTTAGTATGTTCAAAATATGCCTAGGTATATTAATGATGCATTCTTTAAGTCTGAATGAAATCTATCCAATATTAATACAGAGGCTGCACTGTACATAGAAGTGTCAAATGTTAACATATGTAAATTCAGGAAATAAGGAAAGTTATAAATGGACTCAGTTACATAGACTTAATGTTACAGCACAGCTACAGAAATAACTCTTTTTAAACATTCTTCTAAATTTTTGCAGTGTTCATTCCTGAAGGACAAACATTTCTCCCCATTTCCTCCATCATTTCTGCAAGCTATGCAAGAGTTAGCTTTTTTGGTATTTAACATCAACACAATACTTGAATTGAGAAATGTATAATTTTACTGATAGATCTTGCAATATGGTATTACTGGGAGAAAGCAATATGAAAGTCTTTTCTCAACGCAGCCAGGGTAAATATGAAGGGTTTTGCTGGAGTCAAAATTAAATTTATCTCACTTGAAAAAAATCAGTAAGTAACTGAATAGTGCAGGTTACTTTCACAATTGACTGGAACCATTTAAAGTAAAAATGCATGCAAAGCAGATGAGAACAATAAAAGCATTGTTACGTACACATGATGATAGATTTCAAAACTGAAACCCTCATAAATAACTTACACAATACAGGCACTTAGTAAATGTCACAGCAAAAGTGTTTAATGTATTCCTGGGATGTTAAAAAGGGAAAACATCCGCAAGGCTAGGGAAATACCTTGACTGAAAACAGAAATTGTGCCATAATGTCTAGAATACCATCCCTGACCCTAGTGTCTACTCCTCCGTGAAATGCAATAAAATTGAAAAAATTTAAAGGTAATCCAGTAAAACACTGTGACTTAAGCAGCTCAATTTTTCAGCTTACTGAATAGAAAGTTGAGAAAGAACTTGAAAATTAGTAGATATTTATGCTGCTTTTTTTTTATTATTATTTGATAGTGGAGACAATTACACATCAGAACAATTTTAGTAGGGGAAGGAGAGAAGTATCTTTAGGGAAAATAAGTTAGCTTTCAAGAACATGGACGATAAATCCAAACTCTGGAGGAAATAAGACCTGCAAGCTATATGTAAAAACAGAGAGGACATCTCTATATCCAAGTTGATTAGCAGCAATAATCTTTTGTGACATTAAACTCTGAATCTATGAGGTCTCCTGGTTCATTCCATGACATACAAGGAGAAGGGAGGAGTAATAACAGGTAAATTTTCATTATCCTCATTAAAATATAAACACAGGAAGTTTTGCATTAAGAAAGATATATATTTTAACATCCATGTTTCAAGGCTTTAGCCAGTTGCCTGCAAGGATCAGGTAGTACAGAATCAGGAGCACTCCACTTTACTACCAGATTGTAAAGCTTCTCAACCATAATATGATGAGAAAATAGTCTCCTTTTGCTCCCAACAGGGTAAACAGACAGGTTAATTAGCACAGTAAGTAATAAGCTTAACACTCTCATTCTGTCAGTGAAGCAGTTATTACAAATATACATCTACAGTAAAAAACTTTGGACTCCCCTTTATCTGTAAGAGAAAAGTTTGACATGGAAGAGGAAATGCATCAGAAGGGCTTACACTGCTCCTCAGACCTACTACTCAACTGGCAGTGCAGCACCGTTAGCTCTGAAAGAGGACACTTTCCATTCTAGTGCATGCTTGTGCAGAACCAGAATAATACAGAGGGGGAAATCATACAAGGAAAATTTGGCCCAGAATAAAAATAGATTGGTTTCCTGCTACGACCATCCCAAAATTCCTGAACAATTGCCCGCGGGAAGCTTCTCTGGCATGCAGCCTGTTTAGGACAATTCTGGGTAAGGAATAGCTGGCTGCTTGGATGTCTGTGCTCTTCAGCTTCAAAAACAGAGAAATGAAGTCATGACTGTGAGTCAAAATGAAATGGAACCTAATCTCTAAACATGCAGACCATTAGCAGCTTCTCTTAAGTCATCCAGCTGTACTGGATGGCTTAAGAATGCACTGGAATTTTTTTAAAAATTCCTAATCCATTAGTTTTATGGTTTATGGTTTAAGAGTTACAGAGTGACAAGAGCTCAAGCAAAAGAATGCTGACAGTAAGAAAGAAGAAAATTAATAAGGTATCAGCAAATTCAATTATATCAGAAAAGCGACTTCTCTCCTGTGCTAAAAGTTTGAATCTACAGTAGATCTGACATAATCAAGATGAAATTATGCTAAATTGCTGCATTAAAAAAAAACCATCCAACATACAGACTACAATTAAATGGTAATTGGATTTGTCATTTCAAAGTATTAGCATCAGATTTCCAGATAATACAGGGTGACATACTCTTATGCTAATAAATAGAAAGTTAGCAAAGTAAACAAACGCTGTATTTCTACTGTAAGGAAATACGTGCACCAATGAAGCAACCTTTTCAGCACAGAAGTAATTTAATACCCAAACCACATGAAAAGTGATCTCTCTGGGAATAGCACAGCTGCTAAAATCCAAGTCAGTTTTTATTAAATCATCAAGTCTGTTTATGTAAAACAGGGCTCTGTTAAAATGACCTCCAAGAGGAAATGATTTGCTAACAAAAAAAATGATACCTGCATTTAATTTATCTACATCAATGCATGTTTTTATATATCAGTATGTCCTGGATTGGAGATAAAAATAAAAAAAAAATAAAAAAAAAAAAAGAAAAGAAAAAAGCTTATTCTAACAGTTTAACTTCTCAGGCTCCACCATCATAAAGTTCCCCCCCTTTTTCTTACATACAAGTATTTTTTTGAAGCAAAATACTTCAAATAACACATACAGAATTTCTGCAAACCATACTTCTGGAAAGGATGAGAAACTAATCACTTTTAGCTACTGCTGAGCTGTCAGCTATTCAAGAGGGTAGATATGCATTTCTAAAAATAACAGTAGTTTTTAAGTTCAGCACTTCAACTTTTGAGGAGAAAATGGATGTTAATAGTCCTTCAAAACTTGTCCAATGTACTCAGATAGCCTCGAGAAATTAACAGGAATACTGTAGAAGAAGTCATTGTGCAAGTCCTCAAAAAAAATGATAATGCCTCAAGAGTTTTTGATAGCTGTTTGAAAGAAGGACAAGTGTAGTGAAAAGAACGGAAAGAACTTCTTTCAGTAAGTCTCAAGGTACACAAAGTGAACTAAATTAATGGCACTTCCAAGCAGGCCAAATCATGAGTCAAAACCTCTGAATCTTCATCTTGAGATATCCCAGTCAAAACTTCTTGAACTTGCACTACATGGCCATAGGGAACTTGCCAGAAAAAACCTTTCAAGGCCACAGTACAGGAAAACAATCCAAGACCGAAGAGGAGGCCTCACACAGACACATTAGTGGGCTGCCCTAATGTTCTGGCAAGACACAGCCCAGATCCTAGCAACAGCTGTAAATCCATTAGGTGACTCAGGACTGTCAACGCTAGCACCAAAATGAAACAGTCTTTTCAATAAAGAAATGTTATGGAAGTAATTTTTTCTTTCTTAAGTGTTCTTTACAGGTTTGTTTTGTATCATAAACCAGAAATTTAGACAACTTTGCATAGTTGTAACGATACTAAATTCAAGAAAGCTAAAACAATGTATTTATTCATTGGACATAGGAAATAATTTCTAAAACAACTAAAAACAGTACCAATTTTATTCCTTCCTACAAAGCTAAAAGATATTGACAGTATTTATGTGATAAACTTTTCAGAAATGTGTTGGCCCTAATCTTTGCTTGGTTTCTTTAGCTATGACTAGAACGTCTATGTGGAGATAGCATGCTAATAGGTGATGCCAAAGAAATTTGGAAAGCAGCTAAAGACGAAGGGTATGAGGGCAAAAGAATTTCAGCTGAAGTGAGAAGACAGATTCCAGGCCCAAAGCAGTCCTCGGCACCCTGAGACTGACCTAGAGCAAGACCATTCTGCACATGTAAATAAAGTACAGACAAACTCAGACTTACTTTGGTTGAACAGGCTGTGCACTTATCAAATGCCAGGCTGACTGGAAGAACATTATCAAATCTTGATAAAAATCCACGGATCTAGAAGATGAAAAAAATTATAATACTATTTTAGAATTAAAAAAAACATTTGTAAAATTTGACACAAAGTGGACACAAACATTCAATAAAAAGATAAAGCCGCTATAACTAGGGTAATACTGTTCTAACACGGTGACCCCCATTAATACCTGTAGTAAGTTTATACTCTGTATATTACTGGTTTTCTATATACAAATAATGGCACAACTATCCAAATGCACTACTATTTAAACATAAATAGAGACACAGCACCACCTGGAGTTTGACTTTTCTGATTGCAAAGTTTAATCAAAAATAAAAAGTCATGGTATAACCAGTTAAACAATTATTTTTTTTTCCCCTCCTTTTCTATAGCATATAATCTGAAAACCTAGCTGTTGTGCATTCCTATATTACGTTGTTAATATGATACTACTGATATATAATTTTAAAATTCCAGACCATTGTTTCTGGTGACAGCACTGAAAACACTCTAGAGCAGGGTTTGATCGTTTAGACTATGAACTCTTTGGAGTACTGATCATCTTTTTTACTCCGTGCTTTTATAGGTCTACCACAACTTTAGCAGCTCTGCAGTACAAATAATAATGCCTTAATTAATATCGAAGTCTATTAAGAAAAATACTTTCAACATGCACTCCACACGTTTAATGCTGTTGAAACAGCATATACCGCAGAAACCAATAGCAATTTAAACAGTATTAACACTAAGGTATTTTTGCAGAAACACCAAGCCATACATAATGTTAGAATACAAAAATACAGTCATTTTTAAACAAAACCCACACCCAAGAAAAGAAAGGAAAACAATAAATCAGGTCTTTCTGATACCACATTGCTTTGTATTTCTGTTATCCTAGGAATTCCAAGACACTTCCTGGAAATAAATTCAGTTCATTTATGGCAGACTGAGACTATGAATGTGCAACATTTACTATCCACCAAAGAATACCTTCTTAATAAAGAGGACTGCTGCATTCCAAATGAACAAAGAACGACACAAAAAAAACACACCTGAAAGTAATAGTTAATTCTAGAGCACTGGAGAAAAAATTGCAGTCACTGAGTTGATTAGACGGGTGACTGCTAAGAGAAACCAGCAGTTTGTAAATGGATTAGATGTCAGAATATTTGAAAAAAAGTTGTCTATTTCCATTTTATAATTATTAAAGCTACATTTGTGTTAGAATGTCTAAAATAAAAGATATTCATGATAGTCACTAAATGTAAATGTGAAAACAGATATAGGGCTGCCAGAAGGCATAACTCAATGAAAAGTTTTCCAATTAAAATCTGTATTTGATATGGATCATATCTCAAAGCATAGCCCAAACCAGAACAATAACGCAAGTAAAATCATATAGTAGTATAAAACAAATCAGACAGCGCTAACTGGACAATTAACATTCTCCTCATCAGGAAAGATATGAACTGTGAGATCATTATTTTTCCAGTAGAAACAGTAAACTTTCTAAAGTTTACTGGGAAATATTGTAAAAAAATATTGCTACAAAATGTAATATTTCTAGCTTTCTGTTGGGAAAAAAATGCAAACTTCTTCCCTCTCCCTTTTTAGATGTTAAAAGAAAGTTCAAATAACAGATGTGTTTTCCAGAGGTCTGGAACAGAGTCACTATTTTGAAACAAAGTCACTGTATATGCATGAGACTCACAAAGATTCAACCATCAGAATTACTGAAGTTATTTCTAAAAACAAACTGACCTAGCATAAGTAAAATCTCTTTCATATTATCATCCCATATGACCACAGGAAACATTCAAGTAATTACAGAAAACTATCTGGAAATAATGACACTCATTTTTCAATTAAGAAAGCAAAAAATTTTCCAGATAAATCAGAAGGGAGTGCCTGGATCATCAAATGAACAAGATTTAGATTTGTTTTTTTTCTTCCTATTGAGATATGAGAGGTCAAAAATCTCCCTCTGATATACTGCAGCAGTTGGCGTAGGTTGGGCCTGGCTGACAACAGTGTTAGCACATTAACTACAGATAACCCTACTGGATAAGCAAGTAACCTAGTTATAATAAAGTACCCTGACTAAACAACCTGTCAGTCATTGTGAAAGTTACAAACTTAGCAATCAGTGCCAAAGTTGGAAACACTTGAGAACCTTCCAGATGAGCAGACTGTGAGTGCCAGTGAGGATATAAGCCTCGTACTGAGGGTATCTGAACAGGCCAATCAAGAATTGGATATTCCCTACCAATCCTGCAGTTGACAGTGTCCACAGGAACAAGCAGAAAAACTTCAGGTGTATGGGAGAGACACCTGAGAGAGAACTGGAGAGACTCCAGAATTACTGGAGAGAGAGAACCTAGGAGGACACCATTGCATAATATGTGTAATGTGTAAACACAGTTACTACGTAACATTATAAACAAAATTAGACTAATTTTATACAGACCAGTCCCTGTGCTTACCTGGAGGTTGCAAAGAAAATATACTAGTAGCTTTTACTTTTTCTGAATCAAGATTCATTCTTCGTACAAAAAATTTAATATCAATAGAATCTAAAAATAGCACTTGGAAACAAATAAATGATTTATTTATACAATGGAAGCATCCAAACAGAGTCACTCAGATACGCAACATAAAGAAAGAGGCACAGAATACTTTTAGTGCCCAATGATAATATCACAGGGGATATGATTATGGGGATAAGATCAGCAGACAGTTTTTTGAAGGACTGTATCAATATAACAAATAAAGACAAGTCTATCCTGCAATCTGAAAAATGGTATCCTTAACACATTTGTAACGAGAGTTTGGGTTGAGTAGAAGAATAAGACTGCTGTTTTGCACCAGAAATTCCTTTGGAGAACTATAATAATTGTGAGTTGGCTGGACTTGAATTTTGTTGTGCTTTTCTTCGTTGTTTTTTTTTTTTTTTTCCCCCCAAACTCAGAAGGTATCTAAAAAGTGAACAAAAGGAGATGCTCATATTGTGAGCTCTCATGGGGAATAGAAAAGTCAGAGGCTGCCTTATTCACATAATGTCTGCTCCAAGTAAACTCCTGCTAAGTAGGTAGCAGGAATTGTGTGTCCGCAAGTAGGACAGACACAATGCCAGGAACACACCTACCTTGGCCTGTGCGATGGATA
>VYXH01001410.1:398928-429132 GCA_013397275.1 Burhinus bistriatus | reverse complement strand
AAAAAAAACAGAGAGACTCAGTCCTTTGGGGAATGGAATCAACATACAGTATGTTTTTGTTAAGGAGGCAAAGTCTGTGGATGTTTGCCTTATATCAGTTCCCAGCTTTTAAACAAAAGCATTTACTCACAAATTATTTACCTGATGAGGAACAAGTCCAAGAGAAGTAGGTGGTTCATTCATTCTGTCATCACTACTGCTGGCCACAGCATAACCACTGTCAAAAACCCAAGAAGGAAAATTAGAACAAGATAACATACTGAAGAGTCAAAATTTCCATCAAGCTTCAAGACATTTTGTTACAGCTTACAGTTTGGAATCCGGAAAGGAACCTATCTGGAAAATCTGTTTCATCATAACTAAGACTGAGCATGGGAATACAAACCCCGTTTTTCAGAATCAGTCTCAGAGACTTGTAACATACTCATGTCCGACTCCTAACTCACTTTTTTTTTTCCACAGATTTTAAGGACAGAAAACAAGCCTAAATTTCAGGCTACAGAATTTCAGAGTAATTTCTGTATCAAACCCACTTAATTTTAATTAAGATTTTGCAATATTTGGCTTATCTTGAAGATCTTCATCTGACAATACTAGTTATGATAGTTCTTCATTACACTCAAACACTCTCCTGAGCAAAGGAATGGTAAGATCCACTAACAGGAATACTTTCTTCTTTTGAAATATTCTCAGGACTTTTCTACTTCAGAAAGAAAGAAAACTCCCAATTTCCAAGATAAAAACTTAAGTTTTGATGAATCAGTTCTCTCAAACACTGTTAAATAACAGTAATACAGTAGATATGACCTATACATTACATTCATTCATAGGCAACATTACACCTTACAAAATTTTCCTACTTAACATGTACTTCCTCCTCCCTCTCCCCCAAAGATTATCTTAAATAAATCTTATTTCTCAGAGAACACATTTTGAACACCAATCCAGAAATGACTCACCCTTCTGGATGCTGTAAAACAGAAACCATTAATTCCACTGCAAGCGCTCCAGCTATCATGGCTAATCCTGGTCGACTGACCGTGCACTGCTGATCCAATGTCCGATCCCTGGTGGACTATAAAGATAGACAATTCTAAAGGAAAGAAAAAAGTAACTCAAAAGTAAGTAGCTGCCCTGCTACACAAAACATCTTTAGTTCTGTGCAATTCACGTCTTTGGTCTTCCAAATAAAAGATGAGCTATTTCTTAACCCTATGTACATCAACATAAGGTAAATCCCTTTATGAAACACCATTTAAAGGAAATAAAAATTCAAGTCACAATAAAAGAGCTATATCATCACCATTTGCATAAGGTTCTACTCACATCCCCTGGTGCCACAACATCATTGCAGAAGTAGCAACCCAGTTTATAGCCAGGGATATTTGAAAAGAGTGATGATCCCAAAAGATCAGAAGAACCAGAAGCATTGTTGAAACATGAATCACCAGATTCTTGCTGTTTTGGTTTCTTTAGTCCGTGTCTCATAACAACAAATGTGTCAAATCCCAATGCAGCATTGATGACCAACTGTGAACAATAAAGAGAGAAGAACAACTTTTAAGTGAGCCAAAGGGGAAAGGAAATAAAGTCCTCACGGCTTTATTCACTGTAAATGTCAAAAAAATGCCCACATGCTGTAGATGGATGAACAACCTATTAAGCACATATCTATCACCCTAGCCATAAACAACAGGTTTTCTGATAGGTGAAAAATTCCAGTTGTCAAGCATTTGTAAAAAACAAAACCAAAACTAAATTCTGTTTCAGAAATCCATAAACCATTACCTTTTTCTGTGTCTTTCAGGGGAATTTGATACATATTACTCTCTCTAATTGTTAAACAAACCTATGCACACTTGCTGACAAAAAAAAAAAAAGGAACATGTGTTGTGATAGTTTACATCTGAACTTAGGTTCGCACCAACTAACATTCAATGTGAAGCTGCTATGCACTGATATGAATTAACATCCACGTATCCGAATTTGGCCCAATATTCATACAATTATTAGTATCATTATTGGAATAACTTATTTTTGTTCCAGCTCAGAATTTATTTTCAGGTTTGCTACATATTCTGTATATTCATATTGTCTAAGTGCTAAAATATTCCACGCGCCATTTAAGTACAACAGTGGCTATCAATAACAAGCATTCATGTCATTTGAAATTCTATACGTTGTCTTTTCAGTTCACTGTGGTCTGAAATATAACTCATTAAACACCCCTATGTGACAGAGCAATGAAACGCAAGTCTGTTATCCAAGAAATTTTCTGCTCAGCGAGGAAAGCAATTAATGATTACTTATGGTCTTCATACGCATCTGTTTAGTCACATGGGGAGCACAAACAGCTGTGGTACACAATTACACTGTCATCATTTTCCTTTTTCTCCTCAGTTTGTGACAAGTGCTTAGAGTAATCTGAAGCTATATGCATTATGACTGAAATATCATAAAACCAATACTTAAACTGGCAGATTTTAATAAACTTACAGGCAATGATTTAGATACAGCAAAAAGCAAAACCAACTATAATTACTGTAGCCAGTAAAATACAAAGGAAGATATTATACTGCTTCATTTGCAGATATTTTAGATAGAAATTCTAGTACAGCAGTTTGTCATTTTTCATTCTTATAGCCAGGAATTACTTAAAAGAGGGACTTTGAGGGAAGTTGCCAAGAATTATCCATCTTAACTAGTAAGCTTTTGAGTTTCATCATCATTCTTGGTATTTCAAATAATTTCAAACAACATTCACTTTCAATGTCCTTGTAGTTTATTCCTTCCTCAGTCCTAACATAGAACCATGCTGTTGAATCTGTGGTAGCACAGCCATGTCCACAGCAAACAATTAAAGGGCTGCATCTTCTTACTACATCTACCTGTAAAACCTGAAGATGGTATTCCATTTCGAAAATATGAATAACATGGCACGGCTGGTATTATTAGAAATTAATAACATTGCTAAACACTTCCCAATGCAATAAACTGTTTCTCTCTTCAGTTTACTGTCCAGCAACTATTTGAATCTGACTGACCATTAATTAAAAAAAAAAAATCATCTGGTTTTGATAGAGACTATGGAAAAGTGTATCTTTGGCATGTGTTTAAAAAAACCTAGCAAAATTTTAAAAGCTTGAGTGCTCAATAGGAACAGGGAATTAATATCTGATGCAGGGATTTAACATTTGAGTTCTGTGTTTGCCTAAGATACTTGTTTCGGGAGGAAGGACTGCAGGAAGATCAAAGATCATTAAGGCAACTGAATGATTAGACGGGGAAACCAACTCTTATTTCTACCCATGTACCCCTTATAGAACTTTACACAGGTTATCAGTCACTATGTTCTTCATTTTCTGTGTGCCCATTTTGAGACCTTGGGGTCCAAACTGCAGCAGTACTTCAGATCTGCAGTTGTCATACAAATTCACATTTGAAGTGGAGCTCTCATTAAATATTTATCAACATGAAGTACACTGAAAAGAAGATACTGAGTATTTCATTTTGGAAGCCTTGAGATTTCAGTGCTGCGGTTACTCAGTCACAGAGAATTCCACCTCCTCACATCAAAATGAAAATCAAATTACTCTGATGCAGTCAGATACACTATGCCATTGAATATCAGAGAACTGTCACAAACAAATTACAAAATTTGTCCTTAAAGTATGATTTGAATACTGTAAGGCAAATATGGTGGGGGACTGCTAGCTAAGCAAATGTGGCAGAAAAGTTTTGGAGATCATTAAAACAAACCCTATCCTGATTGAATCAGACAGGGCAGGGGGGTGCATATAAAACTGCACATATTGCTTACAACTACCAGCCATCATACATACAAAAGAGTAGGCTGGCGCTTTCCAGTTTCAATACCCAGCTTTGCAAACTTACTCTATGTCATTTGTGTGCTATTTTTAAACAGGTAAAAGATTGCTGAAAGGCCACAGGTGCAAACTGCAGAAAAGACAGTAGGACTAAGTAGGAACTGGTGAAGTTATCAAGTTACATACACTCTGTTACACCTGAAGTTGTACTTCAGTGAAGTCCACGCTAACAGGACACACTGGTCTTTTCACTGGCAGTGTACTTCACTGGCAAAGGGAAGCTCATTTGAACTACAAAGCCTATTGCTCAAAATCAGAAATCTATTTAAAATAAGGAAAGAAGAAAAGAAAAGAAAATCATTTCAGACCTTGGCTTAAAAAAAACAGAGAGAACTGTTTGATTTGGAAAAAACCTGCTTGCAAAGCACGTGCAGAGGAAATTTAGTTAAGTTCAGATGAACATCAACTTCAGGACAAAGGGGAATATACTTGGAATTTATAAGATAAAACTAGTTTGCAAATACCAGAGATCTGCATTCTCTCTCCTTTTTACTGTCCAGTTTTTTTGGAAATAAATATAAACACAAACAAAAGAAACCACAAACAACTAACAACTATTAGGAAACTAGAACTGTCAAAGCTGAAAAATCACAGAAGTCAGGAAATACAAAAATCAAAGATTGAATAACAACTCAGCTGTGCCATATGTTTTCTTTTACTCTTGTGTTAAGTTCACAACTTAATAAACTGCCACGGACATCATTACATTCATGCCACAAAATACACAGGATGTGCACTGTGGTTAAGCTGACATGTTAAAAGCTTCATACTTGCTTTTTGTGATTTTGTGCTAATTTAACCAAGCAAACATGAAACTGCACAATTCTTAAAGGAGTTAAGAAATATCAAGACTACTTGAGACTGTTTTACTAAAGTCTACATCATGATAGCAAGTGGAGTAAGTGTTCAGGATAATTTAGTTGGATTCTTCACCAAAACCTTCTGCTTCCAGAATCCTGTATGATTGAGAATATTTCTTTGTTATGTTTTATTTCTCAATCTGCTTCATATGACCAGGTCTGTATACTGACCACAAAAGACATTTTAATGTTTTGATTACATAAGCATTTATGCATACAGCCCCACTGATCTCATATACAGAGTATAATCTATAAAGATTCAGATACTTTTTTTTAATATAAGAATTCACAATCTTAATTTCATGTACTGCAGCCCTCTCCCTTAATTTTTCTTTGCCTATAACATGAGGATATTACTTTTAAGATACAGAAATAGCTGAAGCATTCAACACTACCTGAGTAAGAGTCATGGGCAGAGTTTGGATGCATTGGCTCAGCACAACAGTAAGTTTTCCAGTAAGGTGATTAGGAAAAAAACAAAGTTAACTTTTAGCCAAAAAAGCGTTGGCATACTTCTTAAGTTCAGAATTCACTTTCTAATTTTTCACTGTTAAGATGTATTTTGAAAAAGTGGTTTCAGACAAGTTTTTACAATTCACATCCCCAATCAGCCAATCATTACTGTAATGCCTTTAGTCCTCCTTACTACAACTCTCTTACTATGAAATTATTTCTCATAGTATTACTATGAAATACGTACCCTTGGAGATGCTCAAAAGATACTGACTAGACAAGACCCTGAGCAACATGCTGTAAGTTGGCCCTATTTTGAACAGGGAGTTAGACCAGATCACCTCCAGAGGTCTCTTTAAACCTAAATCATTGCCATACAAGTTTCTATTTCCTCTTCTCAACATCGTCTTTTTGTCTTACACAGAAACTTTGAGGCTACAGAAAACAACAAAAAATTTCTGCACAATCACAAAATACTGGTCAAATATTTCGATTTCTCATAAAGTTGTTTTAGGTATCCATAGCTGGCTGATATGCAAGAGCTGAAATACAGTGACAAGGATATTAGCATAGGTATTAGTACAATACCTTCCTCTTGCTGGCTGCAATGACAGTGGGAAGCCATCGACTCTCTCTAGTGTCCATTAGTAAGAAAACAACATCATGAGCATCAATAAGCTCTTCAAGTTTAGCAACATCCTTCCGAGCCTGTGCCATTGTTATTTCAGAAAAATTCACTGGGTGGCCTGGCATAGGGATGCTCATGTTATAGCCTTCTGAACTCTAGATGGAGACAAAGTAACATATTAAACAGATTAACTTTATACTAATTCTATTCAGTCACAAGGTTAATACGAAATTCAAGTACAAATTCAATTACCATTTGGCAGAATGGCAACTTTATGCTTTACATCTCTCTGCATGTCAGTCCTGTGCACTACAGCACAGTACTAAAGTTTCTAAGGGAATGGCAGTCTCAGCTGCTATATTTATGCAGAAGACAGCAGCTCAATGCAAACGCACCAGTTTGGGTCATGAGAGCAGACCAACCATGTACAGGTGCCTCGGTGCCTGAACTAACAAGCCCAGACTCTCAGAAGGTCTTATTAGGTCTGGCAAATCACTACAAGAAGATAGCTGAACTGCTCCTGATCCCAGAGGTAACAGACATCCCTACAAAAGCATATAGACAGATCTTATGTATGATGATGATTATGCTGTTAAACTTAGATAAAATCTTTGTCCTGGATTATCTCTCCAGCCACTTCACACACAATGTTAACGGGATGTAGTTTCTATTTCTGATATTGAATTTTGACTCAATTACAGTAAGACAGATGTGAAGTATCACACATTCTCCTCTTCATTTTAAATTCTTTACAAGAAGAGCAATAGTCTCCAATGATTTTCATGTAATTCAACCAGCTGTATGTGAACTTGATATAGAAGAAAATCACTTCCGAGACTTGTTACTCCAGTGCTTGGATGTCTGGAGGCCTGCACTATGCAGATGCTGAAAGAGCCTGTTCTTACTGCAGAAACATATGCCTCTTCCAACTCCATATTTGGACAAGGCATATTGAGCAGAAAATGGCTAAAGAGCCAAATAAGCATATACAATGCATATAAAATGCAAACAATTAACTCACTCATTTGGAAATATGTTAACACAATCTGCCAGCCATCTGCTATAAGAGAATAATGGATCCTTCATATATGTCACAGAAGCACAGGCCTTGCCAAAGTCTCCTTGCTTGTCACTGTGCTGTAAGCAACTAACAATTCAAAAGCCAAACTTTAAAAGTAAGATGAAACAAACATAAAATTACATGGGAAGAGAGGAAAGGAACGTTGGTGGAACGTGCTTTTCTATAGACCAATTACATGCACAACTCATAAATCCAGGTGAGACCAATAACCAGAAGGGTGAAGTACACATTCTATACACCATAAACATCCCCAAAGATAAAAAGAAATAGACACATACAGCAGCTTGGGAAAATTAATTTGGGTAATATCTACATTAACCATACCAAAGGATGCACCTTTTTTCTTCCTGCCCCCCTGCCACCTCCAAGGGGGAAACCGTAGAGTCCACAGTGATATAGTATGCTGTTAACAGGGCAGCTCCGCTGCGTCCCAGTGAGGACAACCAGCATAGACATTGCACAGTTACTGGAGGAGGTTTTACCTTCACTGTTATGATCTCCTCCAAAAAGCTGTGGCAGGACCACAAAACTTAAATACATTACTCATACAGCATAGATTATGGATAACTCGTTAAGCCCCTGTAAGGCATACAAGTGTTGATTTAACAGAGAAGTGTAACCGACACTGTTGGTGACTTAGGAGGTCAATTTTTATCCAAAAACATAAGGAAGTTGAATACTAGCTGCACAGAAATATGGCAACAAGGTTTGTAAAATACTAAAATGTTACCAGAATTCAGAAAAAACCTCTATCCAATGACTGTAGCTGTAGGAATACAAAGTCTAGCAGTTTGAATAGCTTCAATTATACCTGAATTACTGTCCCTTGGAAAAAAGACACCAGTCACTAGCAAAAGTGGCTGAGGTACACTTTTGCAGCCAAATGCTGGCAAAAATAGCTAAAAGGGTACCTTGCGATAGCACATGCATATTTTATGGAGGACTAAATGTGCATATATCCCCAAAGAAAGATCTCATTCATTCCACAGAATTCCAAAATCTCAAGGAGTCTCTACATGACAAAAAGAAATTTGCTTGACTGCACACAAAAATGTTTAGATTTTCAGACCAGAACCTTCATACCAACAAAAGATTTAAAATGCCTCCAAATTACCCAAAACAAAATAATATTTAGTTACTATCCCATAAAGTATTAGAATCACATACTTATTTTAAAAAAGGCACTGTATGTTGACATGTGCAAAATCGTAAAAGATAATGCACTTTCCACATTTACATTGACAGTTGACCAAAGCTATGCTTGAGACTCCAGTGCTTTTTAAGTAAACAGACATCAAAATATTGAAATTAGTGGTGCTACCATAACCTTCTCTCCCATTTTCATTCACATTTCTATTAACTTCCTGCATTTTTTGTTAAACCGTGGCTCAGATCACCTAGAAGATATCTGTGATCAATATATTAAACCTGAACAGAAGTGTGCCGTGGGTAGGTACACAAAAATTAAGAAATGTGATGCTGCCATCATTAAATTGTTCTGTTGGAAATACCTATATAAAGTAGCCCCCCATACAGTATAGTACAAAGAATGATAAAATGCTGAATACACTGGAGTTCCGTGCCTGAATACTTCAGGAAATGATTGTATAAGAGTCAAAGTTAAATTCCACAACAGCTATATGACTCTGTGTATTACCTACTTGTAATGAAAGGCTGTGAATCCGTAAATTCTGCTATATCCGACTCCTCCCTTCTTTTTTACTACAAAACTCTAAGCTACAGTTGATAATCTTAGAATTGGAATGAAACAAATCAAAGCTCCTTGCAAAAGCATTCCTTCTTGTTGCATTTGCAATGATGAAGTGGTTACTCTTCCAACTAGAAAGGATGTAAAATTAAAAAAGTAAAAAAGAATTCACATAGAGCAGTCAAGCATTTCAAAGTCAACCAGGAGAAACTGCATTTTGTGTGCAAAATATTACTCGCATCGAAATCAAAGAAAGTAAATTAGACTGCAAGTGAAATGCACAGAAGTGTACCACTTCAAGTGGTACCACTTCAAGTGTACCAGAGAAATGCCTTCAGAACCAGCATTACTGCTTGGATTCCCAGGGGCTTGAAAGGACTGTGTGGGTTTCCAAACAGCGAGAGACCGCTTTTGGTTACTCATTCAGCAGGAGAGAAACAAGCAGGCTCAAAATCCAGGACAACTAATCTTTTTATTCAAAGACATTTATACTGATAAATATGGGCTTTGGTAACAAGCAACAGTACAGTCTTCAGTAACAGATGCAGCTACATTTTGAGAAGTCTAGCAAAATCAGCTGGGTTATAAAAATCTCCAGCTACAGTAGCTTCACTGTCCAAACTGTCCCAAAGCACCAAGACTTTATGCAGGCTAATTAAAGACTTACTGTTAGGCCATGTGCTTGGCCTGCTGCTTAAACCTTGCCACTCTTGCATGCGGTCAGCATGACATTAACTGTTTGAACTAGGCTTTTTACTATTAAGCCCTGTTAATTCTTGTTAATGCTAGAGTGTTGTTTCTCTGTATATTTACTGATGGTCAAATATGATACCTTGTCTCCACGAATTCTACTGCAGAAATGAGTTTGACTGAAATATATATTAGAAACGTTCTGTCATAAGGGTACATAGGATCTGTGGAACTGCTTTCTCTTCATTTGTGCCACAAAGCTATGAAACTAGGTTTGAGTCCCACCAAAGGCTCATCAGATGTGACCCATCCATGGCACGAGGAAACAACAGAGAACGCGTAACACTGATGGGGATAATGTGCTAAGAAAACAGTGGTAGATGCAGAACATCTGAGGTGTATGGTAGAGGAAAAATTCCTTACATACAGCACAGTCTGTACACTGTATACGCTATTACTGAACAGGAAAGTTGTTTTTTTTCCTATGTATATCACATGTCCTAACACTTATTGATACAGGCTCATTAAAGCATTGTTATTCATTCCCACTTATTACTGGAAGCTCCTCTCCAGGTTATATTTAACTTTTTTTTCTTTTTAAAGCTTCATCACAATCTCAAGATTCCATAGCACGGCCTGGTCTTTGCTTCTAATAAGAAAACTCGTAACACTAACTTTTGATCTTTATCTCTACATGCAAAACTATCATTCAGGATTCCACAAAGAACTTTTATTTCTTCTAATTAAGCTACTCATTCTTTCTTAATATTCCTATTTTCATTTTTCCAAGTTTAAAAAGCAAAAATTATGCGACACAAATCCTAGTTAGCATCTACGTGACACCACACAGATGCTTTCTTTTCTGTACTTGTTCTACTATTTAATATTTCTATAACTAAATGAATATCACCCAGTAGCAATAACACTATATTGCAGCAAGGTTAAATAAAATTCTAGGAACTTTCAGATAGTCTCTTCTGATTTACTTATCAAAAGTTCTGAAAGTGGAATGTTTAGCGTTTTTTCATACTGGGGATCATTGTTTGATATTCAAATACTCATTGAATTACTGCTTAGTACCAATACGAATTTCATAAATAATGACATAAAAACGATCAACACAGATTAAAACAGAACAAAAACACAGAGAAATCCTTGGGTCAAACTAAATGAACCTAAAAACGTTTGGAAACAATCTTCTGTAAAGCTTGTTCACAACCCTGATCATCAATAACATAACAGATCTATATTCCACTGTTCTGTTCATTACTCTCAATAATATTATACATAATTAATAATACATAATAAACATAATCAGTGGCATTTCAAATACAGAATTGCATAGTAAGTATACATAACTCATTCTTATTACACTAAGTGGTTAAGATACTGTTTGCCACCTGAGCTCTGGTAACTATAGCTACTAATTCTGAAATAGTCTCAATTCCAAATCAAAAACTGTAAATAGTTGAGTGACTTCTATCACATGCCAAATGAGTATAGAAAAATTTTGTTCATGATAGAGCAAGCTGAGAGCGTGTCTGTTCTGAAATTATAGGCCATATCAATTCTTCTCCCAAATGAAGGATGAAACTAAGAGAACTGCAAATATTTGTAAGTTGTTTGGTTGTTTTTTTTTTTAAATCTACTTTTTTTCAGCATTGAAAATTAGGTGTGTTTGAACATGCGCAATGAATAATGTTCATACGATACACATCCCTGGAGTAAAAGTGGATAAAGGGTGCGACTGGTGGGCGTTTCGTCATAAAGCTTCTAAATCAACATAAAAAATCCATTCCTGTCTTTTGTTCCCTTTCAAATACCACATTCTGACAGTAAGTTGTTACCATCAGGCTCCCCAAAAGAGGAGTACTTTGGTCAAAGGCCAACATTGATATCTTCTCCAGGCTGTTACAAAATGCTTCCCTTTTTTGGATCTGATTCAGTTTGCTTAGTTCTTGAAGAAAACAAAAGCAGACAAGAAAGTTCTCTTACATCACCTTAACACTACATATTGCACTTCTATGCAAAGCAAGTTCCTAATCGATGCTTGCTGCTGTTATTTTGGGCAAAGCCAACAGAAAAACCAACTTTCAGTTTTAAAAGTAAAAATTTTTCTTTTACTTGTACTACACTACTGATCATTTGCAGAGCAAAATGTGCACCTACAGCAATCTTGAGAATGTTAGGTCATTTCATTCCAACAGCAGCATAACCAGCTAAAGTATTTGCCTCATGTAGAAAATCAACTTAAATAAGACTGCAAATTTTGGGTATAAAACATAATAGGAAATCTCAACAATACATTTATTACTGCCTTCAAGACCCTCTGCTCCCATAATAGACAACTAATGTGTCTAAACTCACACTTAATAGCAGACACAGTATTACTGAAAATTCCTTAGGACATACTAGACAGGAAGAGAATTTACTTCAACATCAATGAACTACAAGATGATTTAGATGATCCTTAATTATATTTCATCATTACAAACATTTATTGTCTCAATAAAGTTTAACAGATAAGGAGTACGTGAAGTAAAGTGCTTATAGATTTTTCAGTAACCAATGTAACACCTGTGTAGTATTTTCCCCACTCATAATAATGCTTAACTACTAGAACTCGGAATAGTTATTTAAAGACACTCTCTTCCAAGGGACTATCTTCCAAGAGTCTTCTCTTCCAAGGAACATATTAACCCATTTTAAATACTGATCTTACCACTCCTGGGAAGATTTTCTGCAGCCTGTCTGCTGCTGCAAGCGCTTTAGGCTTCCCACCACCGAGACAGTCTTCGAACTCATACAGTGGCTGTCGTACTGGGTTGGAGTAGGAGATCTTTGCATTGTCCACAAATGTTATCTTCCTGACTCCCCAACCCTAAACAAGAAAGTAATTTAAATAAGTATAATAGGCTTAGCCATATACTTCCAAGTAGTGCCAGAAACTCAAGAGGAGTTTTGTCCAATTTTTCCAGAAAGATCAAGCTACAAAAACTTTTGAAGCTATTCACAGCGACAACCTTGTACTTGCACTGAATTAAGAGAACAGAAAATTTGGTCTGTCCAAATAAATCACTTAGAAGTAATCCCTCAAAATCCTACTGAATTCAGTGGGATGTGGTAAACATCCCTGAAAGTAAGTATCAGCACAGCTACTTACTTCAAGTGCTTCACTGTGAATTTGACCATATTAGCTTGACATTTTGTTCCAGAATTTCCTGTTCAATTTTTTTTATGTGAATTCAAACTAAATTACTATTCTGCTAAGGTGCTCTTACTATCTGCTATTCTAATATTAGCAGAACTTCAAGTTATTTCCATTGGCTATAGATCTTACCTCTTCCCCACAATTTATAACATCAACTATTATGCATTACATGTACATTAATACAGAGGAATATAACTTTTCTCTTATGTGCCATGGCAGCTGCTTAAAAAAACCCATATAGAATTTATGGGAGACAGCATATTATTTTTAAGATTAACTCAGGACTCACCATCAAGGTCCTTGCAACACTACAACCCAATGTACCAGCTCCTAGCAGCAGACACTTGGCGGACACAATTTTTTCCAAATCAAGAGTAGGCACCAACCGCCAGCACATCAATTTCAAATTAAGATCCACTGATGATTCTGCTAACCTATACCACGAAATAGATAGCAACACACTTCTGAATGTTCTTGTGTTTCTCCAACAAAGCAATTACTTTTATTTCAACTGAAGAAGTTTATTTTTTTTATTTAAGGAGAAAGAATTCAACAATTCAACATACAGGTAATATCAAAAACAAAGTCCCCCAAGCATACTTAAAACATACTTCCACCTAATAATAAGATGCACGGCAAGGAGATTGGAAAAAACTGGTTTCCTGCATTCAGTTAGAGCTGTCCTCAACATGAAATATTACACTTGCCTTCTAAGTAATGGAGTCAGTTCTTTGTGGAAGTTTTAGAAGGAAAACGAAGTAGGAAATCCATGCTGAACCTATTGTCAGATTTTTGTATTCATCAGAACACAGGGTGTTAAAACTCTCAACAAGTCAGGTCATCACAAATCATCCATAGAGTAATAACTGGTACAGGAAAATGTCAGAAGGAAAAAAAAAAAATCCATCCACAGCATGACTATCTCATTCACTCTCCTGCTCCTTCTCTCCAAAGGAGTATATTGCTTCACACAGAATGGTAATACTTATCCTTCTGCTCTCATACATCTCCTTAAAATTCTTTTGCCTCTCTTGTCTTTGAATCAGGTACACATATATGTTCTCAGATTCCTGACAGTTTCATTCCCTTATACATCATAAACTTAATTTTTGCCGTATCCAGTAAACTATTTGTTCAACAAGGATTTAAGATCACAATTGCCAAGGTTAGCGTATTACCAACAGTCTCTGTGGGAATTAACAGAAGTTAGCATACATACAAGTAAAGAAGTCAAGTTACATTTACTTAAAGAATTAAGAGCCCTCAGACAACCCTTCTCTAATGTCTACGAACATACTCCGAATTGCCACAATCACATGACAAAAATGGCTTAGCTTGATAGGTAAAATACGTTCAACTAAATCATTAGATCAACAGACTTCTACAAGTGTTGCAAAGTTAAGAACACGCATGTAGTCAGTGAAAGCAGATGAGCTGATAGGCTGTGTAACTAGACTGGTTTCAATCCATTGTCCCATATATTACGTGCAGAATGATAAAAATTACCAAGCTCCTGTTTCCCGAGCTCTTTCCTGTCACACCCTAACAATTCCAAAAGGCTGAATTTTTCTCCATGCCTACTTTCATTACATTTAACAACTTGCAGGTTATAGAATTCAATGAAAACCACTGGCCCATAACAGTATGACCTACATTCCACTCAGTTTTAAATGTAACGCATTGGACATTTTAAGCTAGAGTCAAAAATTGCAAAATATTCTGCTGCATGCAGTGTACTCTATTAAGGCCCTTACCTCCAATAGGACTGTCCAATGTATATACGGCATATATGTTACTGTATATTCTTACTTAACAGAGACAGATAGCCCTTGTATTTCACATTTCAACTTCTTATGGCTTAAGCCCAAGTAAAGAAAACTATAGAAATTTAAAAGATAATAAACAAACCTTTTTGGATCCATGCATTCACTGAGGTTCACCATCCTTGGACCCATGCCTCCCTTTTGGTTTTTTTCCCATCCAACAGCTTTCGGACAATCTGTTTGACATATTAAAAAAAAAAAGGAAAAAGGAAAGAAAGAATGAAAGCCTTAATTTCATAGGACAGAAAAAAATTTTGTTGGATTTAACTGTGTTAGAAAAAAACAAATTCTAAACCAGTATCTTAACAACATAGTATACTTTGCTATACAAATTTTGCTGCTTTACATCAACTGAAAGCACTGCTTCTTCGAGAAGTGCTTTACTCTCAGGTGTCCGATGTGCTGCTTTTGCCTGTTCAGCTTGCTTCAAACCTAGAACAGAAATGCGATTACTCCTCCTCTAGCCTCCGAATCTTTAATGTCAAACAGACTGCTATGTTCACAACTCAGTAAATTTGTAATTCAGAACTCAGTAAATTTTGCCAAGTTCAGTCATCACTTCGTGCTCCCTAGGCCCCATCTGTAAATTCAGTAGAGAATTATATATCCTAATTATATAATAATTAAACAATTTACAACAGTGATATGTAAAGCATTCAGAAGTTCTTGGATGAGGTAGACAAATTTTGTGATACTGTCCTGTACACAGAAATTAAGTCTGAGTTTATGTTCAAATATCACAAGTTTATTGTTTTAAAATACATCTGCCTACCTCACTATGGGATTGAAGAAACAATTCCACTCTGTAGCAGGCTTCTACCATTTTAGAAATATACAGAAAGTTTGCATCACATAAATTCACTACCATATACATTTCTTCTAGCTGAGGGACTGCATACAAATTTAATAAGAAAAAAAAAGAGACTAAATGCTAATTGTCTGGGTTTTGTATTCCATATGACACCAGGAGGATTTTTCTTTTTTTTTTTTTTTCTTTTTTTTTAAATTAGAAACACAATTTAAGGAGGAAAAAACTAAAGAACATGCTGGGTTTTTTGTTTGTTTGTTTTGAAGAAGGAACCATTTCCTTTACAGATGTTTAACAGAAATTCAATCAAATTAAAATCCATTTGAAATAACTTAGTGTAAGCAATGATTTAGTAGTATTAATTTATTTTTTCCATCTTCACAGTGATCAAGGAGGGGCAAAAAAACGGGAAAGAATTTTATTTTTTTTTAAAATGGATTACCTGGGCCAAGGGCGCTCTCTGGAAGTTTTATTTCAAAGATAATGCTGTGTGTTATGTCTCTCACCCCTTGCATGGTCCTGTCTCTGAAACAGAGCACTTCAACTGTCTGGAAAATGCTGCCCCTGCCATTTAAAAAAAGAGAGAGACAGACATGCAACCTCTTTAATAGGAAAGGGACTTCTTTCAAATACTATTTCACACAGGTTTAGTCTCTTGCAGATTCTGAATAAGGCTTTTTCTGCTAGTACTGTAACACTGTTGTTCTTATCAGGTATAAAGAAAAACAATTCTTAGCATGTAAAAACGACTAATTGGTTGTGAAACAGCTCTAAAGAAATGACAGTGTCAGCCTGCCCTCTGTGATTCATACAATGCTGCTGGACAAACTGCCTATTTAGAGGAATAAAAAGCAGGGAAGCACTAGAGCACACATGAGCTGTATGATGTACTTGCCATGGCACAAGCAAGATCCTCTTAGTTCTCGATATAGTATCATTTTTCCTCTTACAATTCAAAACCCCAAATCAAACAATTAGAACTTTAGTTCCTAAAAAGCCTCTGAATCTCAGAATGTGCAAAGCTCTCTGGGTGCTTATACATAATTCTATGCTACAGTTCAGCTCGCAGCCCAGAAGACACCATACCTAAATGAGCATTTCTTCTCCCTGCTTTGTGTTGTGCAATAAAACGTAAAAGTTAAAACTATACAAATGCAACTTAATTATGTTTTTCTTACAGCAATCCAATTTTATATGATACTTTAAATGATTTTTTTTTTCAAATACCAGAGTGTAAAACTACGTCCTGTCTTCCCAACTTCTGCTCAACAAAAAATTCTAGAAGATACACTACAAGAAAACCTACAA
This sequence comes from Burhinus bistriatus, assembly GCA_013397275.1. NCBI lineage: Eukaryota > Metazoa > Chordata > Aves > Charadriiformes > Burhinidae > Burhinus > Burhinus bistriatus. The sequence goes on along the minus strand of VYXH01001410.1, from coordinate 412,675 downwards.
GTATCTGATTTTCAAAATTTAGGTCTACTATTACTTGGCACTAATTAATTATATAAACATCACAGAATACTTTAAACAAGATTTGAAACAGCTAGAGGGTATTAGCAGGGTCCAAAGCATGTACTTCCAGGTACATGCATGCATGCATGTGAGGATCAGGAATAATAGGAACTTGTGACTGACAGAAGTAAAAGCAGAATAACATGCAAAATCAGAATCATTGAAGGTGAGTCAAGTCAAGGTTAAAAGTTAAATCTCGGGTGGGTGATATAAATAAAGTGCCATGGGGGGAAAAATGCCTAATTTGGTATGAGCCAATAATCAATCTTTGTGGGAAAGAATAAAATAGATACCATTTGTAGGCTGCCAGGATCAGGAAATTTCTCAGTGGCCATCCTGGATAGTGGGATAAGTTACATGGATCATAAACTCCAACTGTGACCTGCAAAAAAAATTGCTCTAATGAGAAGCCATCTATCCATACTGACATGCAGTTTACAGTAAAAGTTATCTGGCATTTTTAATGTAAAACTTCTAGACAGAGAAGGCCTACACACCTTTTACCTATTTACAATTGTTTAATACATGGTCACACTAGATTTCAGTCAAGCGTTTGCCACAGCTTTGTGATTTGTTCAGTTTAGCCACTTTATGGACATTCAATTTTTCACTACAGTTTGTGCACCTTCCTAAACACACCATTATGGGAGAAGGCCAACAACTCAAGCCTTGCTCTCAAAACAAAATTCTGTATTGATTTTGGGATGATCAAGAAGTGAAAGGAGACAGGCCAGCAAGATGACAAGTCAAAAGAAAAACAGCTTAAAAATCACTTGTAAAGCCAACCTTCAAGGCGGGATCTAAATAAAGGAACTGGTCAGTCTGTCTCCGTTCAAGCAATGCAATACCATGCTCGTAATTGAAGCATCTAAACTAGGACCTTACTTCACAGTCAATGCAGAGCCAAAACACATCCAAAGACTAGAAAGATGCCACTGCCTACCTTTAGATATGCTGAAAATCTGAACTCAGCCATCACTAGTGATACCCACGTCTCTCACATCTACAGAGCTCCTCCCTCCTGCTTCTTTGCCTATAGATGGAGGCTTAGAGCGATGGGTCTCAACTCTACCCCATCAGTGAGCTGTCCCTAGAACAGTCTGAAATGCAGATGCACCAGTCTAATGGATATAGATAGGAGAAACAGGGGCCCACTCCCCATCCCTCCTCCCAGCCGTATGCTGCTGCTGCTTTGCAACTGCTGACTCAAGCAGGCATAAGACCCCTTAGTAAGCCGATTCAATTTCATTAGCTAGCAGAAAATTAACTCAGCAGCAGCAAAAACATTTTTCTTCTAAGGGAGCGAGTTCATTTGGCTCACTGAAATACAAACTTTACAGGCAGTATTGATGCAATAAACCTTATCTGACAGGTCTAAAATTTTGGCACTCCAAAGTGAGTCTTAATGAAGAAATATATTCCAGATGATTACAGATTTCTCTCATATTGAGAATGTCCCTATCTGTGACCGATTATTCTAGTTATACTACCATTCAAAATCTCAACCTTCACATTCTTATTTTACAAAGAAGAACCAAGGACCTAGGTCTTAATTTCAGAAAAACAAATTTGGAAAAGCAAAAAAAGTATCATAAAACAGATCTAAATGACTTTTACGAGGTGTTGACAAGACCTCCTTAAAGAACAAAAAATGTCTTTTTTGCACTTCTTAGCTCTTCACCATAGCTTGAGTTTTGTTTCCTAATACTTCAGTGACAAGCAAGATAAAAAAAGTCTGAAGTTCACAAAAAAACAAAAAACAGACAGTAAAGCATTCAGAAAGGCCTAGCAAATTTCAGCAGCTGAGCAACGTGGAATTCAATGTACATAAATACAAGCCTACCAAGCCCGTCAACTCTTGCTGTGATGACATTTGCTTCATGTGTCAATATAATTCTTCACTAACTGAAAGCAATGGACAGTACTAACTTTACACTCAAAGGACATGCATGATCTCTGCATTTAACAAGAAGAAATATCCCAGCCTCTTCTGGTGCACAACCCATCTATCTTCCAAATTTACACAGCATTTACCTTGAACATTCTTTGTATACAGATTCTGTGCAATTTTTGTCCACAGCTCTCATGTGGCAAAACACAAGCTGAAAGCTGAAAACTTAAAAGTTGAAAACTCCCATATAGCATTCCCTGATTAGTGTTACCAGAACCAACAAACCGATAAAATATGTAAGTACTAATTTCTACTACACAAACAATAACAGAGATGTTTTGCATTATTATTATTATAACATTGTAGGTAAAGTGGCCGGAAAACTTTAATTGTTACGCTAACTCTTTCATAAACTTAAGCTGTTTCTGTTTTGACAATGAGAGAGAAAGAGCATGAAGAACTTGTTTTCAAGTTGACCATTAATCTGATGTAACTGGGCTTTTGCATAAGAACTACAGACACAACACAAAAAGCAATCCAAGCTGCTGGTCTTCAGCTATTTACCCAGTCTATTAACTGGCCAACCATTGTGCCCAGCTTGGTATTACAGACACTTTACGAACCATTTGTAAATTAAGCATTTGTAGGTTATAAAAAGACATAAAATTCTCATTACCTTCCCCTCTTGGTCTTGGAAGAAACCATCCCACTTTTTCAGTAAAGATATCATGACAGAATTGTCATGATACTTGATTAAAAAATAAGGCAAGGCTGTAACCCCCTCTTTCTGGCAAAGTTCGTCATATGCTTTCTGAAGTGCTTGAACCTAAAAGCAAAGAGACAACTGTAACCAACAGTTTTAACAATCTTACACAGAACCACAGAATGTGCTTTAGCATCTGGGAAGGTCAGCTCACTCAAATAAGCTTAGAATATAGCGTATTCAGAAGTTTTAAAGCCCATTATGACCACAATAACTGAGAACAAAAATTCAGTTGTTAAAACAGCATTTGTCAATGCAAATTTTAAACAGGGGCATTATTATTGTTGCCGCAAACTGACCTACCAATAAAAATTAAAACGAGATAAAAATCTCATTCTAAGAGTCACAGTAGCTTGATAAGAAAGTAAATCTGTCCCTGTATTATTAGCAAAAGAACAGGGTCCCATTCAATTTATTTTGTTTTATGTATTTTCAGTGTTTAGTTGAAACTCTGTCTTTGGATCATAACAGGTATTTTTACACTATTTATTACTACAGAACTTCTGAGAAGAAGGGAACTAAGTATTTTTCACTAAAAAACCCAAACTGTTTCTCATTGATTATTATGCTATTAAAAAGACATCCAAGGTTTTGCATTAACTTCTGTCAAAGCAAAAAGGCACATGTGGGCAAGTTGCTTTTTTTGTCCTTTTGCATTGTAGTACGAAAGAAACTACAAAAAATTGCTAACTTTTCTCCTAAAAAAAAAAATCTTCCCTATCCAGTTCTTTTTCTTGTCCAATCATGCATTTTACTAACAATTTTGTAACTGATGACTTAACTTGCACAGGGGATGCCCCTTTAAAAAGGTTTCTTAAAAATACAATGAGTTTCAAAAACATAGCTATATATTCTATAACCTGCATATAAAAATTAAAATGAACACAATCGCCTCTTCAAGAATTATTTGCCACATCTGCATCTAAATGAAAAAAGCTGAAGTGATGTTAAGCTGAGATATTTTATATAATAACGAGAAAAGAGGTAAACAAAAATGCACATGGAAATACGAAAAGTGGAGATTTCAAAAGAAATTAGATTCTCAAAATAATTCAGTATGCGATAAGAAAAATACTACATTTTATAGCCCACAAAATTGCTTAGTGCTACAGACTTCATAACATTTAGTATTTTGAATACCTGATTTAATGGGAATCTGTCACCAAGACACACTGGTTTCTGAATTAGATGTATTCCATCAGGGAAGCAGAGAGCTGGGTAGCAAAACCAGTAATAGAAATGATACTTTTTTAAATCCTAAAAAAAAAAAAAAAAAAAAAAATTGTGAAATTAGATAATAAAGAAGTAAATTATGGTTTGGAACACTACTAATAATTGATGGTTGATGATACTAATCATACTAACCATAGTTCTCTTTACTTCACAAGGCACCTTTGCACTGTGTTTTAGAAAATAATTAAAAAATACTAGAAGACTTCCTTTCTCCGTTTATGTTTTTATTTAAGATTTAAACAGACAATACTTCAGGTTTTGTTAACTACAGTATTCTTTATTAAAACATTCTATTTGTTGAACATGAAACAGTTGCTCTACTTTTACTAATATCTATAAGGCCATCAGATAATCTTATACATTTGTAGCAAAGAATATGAGATGGCAGCAGCATTTTTTTAAAGAATACATCCTAAAATATTTTATATCTGTACATGAGAATGGTTTATTTTTTAAAATGTTTTCAGACATTTTAAGATGTCTGAGAACGATCCTGATAATATTAATATGCTAATGCTAATACAGCATATCTTCTAAAAAGGAACTGCTTCATCATTTCCACTACAATGCTCTAAGTATGAGACATATTATCATTACTCACTGCGAATGTCAGCAGCAGGAACCTGTTCAAGAGCATAGGGTTTTCAAGAGCAGCTCCAGATTTTATTGATTCCCATATCTGTCATTGATTGTGGGGACAAGAAGGAAGAGAAAGGGCAGAGCAACAAAATACCAAGGTAGTATGAGAACACCTGCAGAAATCTTTAATTCTTCCAGCTACATTAAAAGTACTGAAATTAACACTCTCAGTAACCCACTGTGGTCTTTTGCTAACTGATCTCACCCATGCTGTTATCTATGCTAAAAGGATTCTAAAGGTAAGACATACACTCTCTAACACAAAAAATTATGGAAGCTAGGGAACAAGAGGAGCATTAGTTCATGGATCAGGCATGAAGCATCAAATGAAACAAAACAAACCTCATCAGCAACAGACCCTCATGTATATGAGCTATTAACACTAACACAATATGGAACATACTATGATATTAATATAGCCTTTTACTGCACTCTATCTTATTAATATAGGCTTTTATTGCACTCATCTTTTTAATTCGTGGAATCTATAGATATTAGATATGTGATTAAGCTACTAGGAAATTTGACCAAAAAAATGGAGACATGCAAGGAGGCAGTATGCTGCATGTTGGTGAGAAAAGAAGCTATAATACTTGTATGAGGCAGACCTGTTTGATCTTTGTCTTAAACAAACAAACAAAACCCCCCAAGAGTGAATAAAGCATTCTAACATTCGCAGTTTCCTTAAAGATAGATATTGCATCATACCTACTACTGGCAGGGAAGCTCTAGGCCACAGAAACACAAAAGAAAAATCATAGCTTTGAGTGAAAATATGCATGAAAACTTTGCTATGAAAGGCCAGCAGGCAGACAATCAATCTAATTACAAGAATCAAGGACCAGTCAAAGTGAAGTCTCTCAAAAAGGAAAAGGTTGCCTTAGTTTGATTTTCCCTTCTCACCAAGCTGTGACATTTAACTTAATTAGTCACAGGGCAAGCAGACTAACTCCTTCCTTTGACAGTTGTCTTTTTCCTTGCTTTATGTCAGTCTTCTGGCTGTTCTGGAGCTTCCCCATCACTTTGTTACACAGATGTATTGCAATAATCTAAAGTTTAAACCAGGCACTTGCTGGTTTCTGGGTATCAAGACAATTTTACAAATGTTGTCTACAGAACTCAAGTCACTGGCAGCTCCAATAGCACTGTTAAGCTTAAAATGCGGCCCAGCAGAACACTGAATGAAGTCCTCCAAGTATAGTCAGCTACTTTCTACTCTCTTGCAAAGAACAGTAAAAAGCAAAGACCAATCCTGCCAGTATTTAAGAGGCATTACAACAATGCCCTTAACATGCTTTAACTTTTGGTCAGCCCTGAAGTGGTCAGGCAGTTGGACTAGATGATCGTTGTAGGTCCCTCCCAACTGAAATATTCTAGCCTATTCCTTCCAGAATAAGTTAAATCCTGAGGCTGCTATAAGGGTGAGTATGGACAGTATCTCAATTTTTGGGGCAGAGACTATAAAGCACTTCACTGGCTATTTTGAAACCCTTTCTCTCTACCAGTTGATTTAATCTTACCTCATTTGCTTCTTTTTCAAGAAGCGATTTCTTATCACAGGACTTGAAAGTCTCAAAAGTGTTGGTATTATACAATGTTCCAAAAGCAGGACAGCAACGTGCTGGTATTGAAGCATTCCTGAAGAGAAGAAAGAAACCTCTGGGAACTGGATACTAACATCTTTAACATGATCAGCAGTAGTAGCGGTAACTATCCTACGGTGTAAGGTTGCCCTGAAATTGCCAAATGATGAGGCACAGTAATAAAAGCTAATGACAGTTCTAATGAAAATGTTTTTATGATCATGATGCTTTATTGAATATGGAGTGGTATAAGAACCTGTGCAAATACACATCTATATTATGACTTCAAAAATATATCAAGCAGCTGTTATTATCTCTAGCAAGATGGCATTATATCATAGATTGAAGATTTTAAAATTCTGTTCAAATATAAACTATGCATGACAAATGTGATTTTCACTAAGAAAAAGTTAAGACTGAACTTTAGATGTCAATATCTCATTCACATAGAGTTACTCAGTTAAAATTTTATGTTTCAATGACATCCCAAAGGAAGCCTAAACCAGACAAAAGACTGAGTAGCTTCTACAGTTTCTATCATCAGCTGGAGAAGCTGCTCTTTGTAAACAACAGTACGTATTTTTTCTCCCTTTCTGAAGGTAAATTAGGTAAAAAACTACACTATTCCCTTAACTTACAGATCTGACTGATTTCATTGACTCCTTTAACATTGTTCTCTCAAATTTATATCTTTCTGACCACTGCTAGAACTTAAATACAGCAAATGTTTAAGTTACATAATAAATACACGTGATGTAGTATCTAAAAATTTTTAAAGCTAAAAGGGAACTCTTCATCATCATCTAAAACAACAACCTAACTTATAGAAACAGAAGTACAGAAAATTACTACAGTAGAAGGAATAATTAAACACTGTATAAATAGATCTTCCATAATTTTATTTTTGTCATAACATTTGAGAGATCAAACCATGGTACCATCCACTTTTTCCTAATCTGAAATTCCTGTTCCCAATATCACAGCTTTCTTCCAATTGCATCTTTGCTGCATATGCTTTCAGTATCATACCTAAAAGTTCTTACGTAACAATTAATGGAATAATATGTCCTATGAAATTATCACAAAGCCTCAGTAGGCTCCTAACATCCTGACTAGCAAGGCAGAAGTCGTCACTTCTGTGATTTACAACTTTATAATCCACCAATTTAAAACAAACAAGACAATAACTATGAAGACACCTGTTCCTATGTTAGTTATACTAACAGGCATTTGCTGGAAATGAAAGCCACATGGAAAACTTATTTCCCCTCTCATCTCATTTTTGCTGTGTACACTGAGCAGCTTTGTGTTACCATTCACTTTGGGGGTAAAGGCAAAAGTACAAAATTCCAGTCATAAGGGTTAAATACTTTGGAAGATATTATAATGTAACAATTATAAATCTCTATGCAGAGAGATCTGGACAGACTGGATCAATAGGCTGAAGCCAACTGCATGAGGTTCAACAAGGCCAAGTGTTGGGTCCTGCACTTGGGTCACAACAACCCCAAGCAGCGCTACAGGCTTGGGGAATAGTGGCTGGAAAGCTGCCTGGCAGAAAAGCATCTGGGGGTCCTGGTGGACAGCTGGCTGAACATGAGCCAGCAGTGTGCCACGGCAGCCAAGAAGGCCAACGGCATCTTGGCCTGTATCAAGAACAGCGTGGCCAGCAGGAGCAGGGAAGTGATCGTGCCTCTGTACTCAGCGCTGGTGAGGCTGCAGCTTGAGTACTGTGTTCAGTTTCGGGCGCCACAGTATAGGAGGGACACTGAGGTGCTGGAGCGTGTCCAGAGAAGGGCAACAAAGCTGGTGAGGGGTCTGGAGAACATATCTTATGAGGAGCGGCTGAAGGAATTGGGACTGTTTAGTCTGGAGAAGAGAAGGTTGAGGGGAGACCTTATTGCTCTCTACAACTACCTGAAAGGAGGCTGTAGTGAGATGGGAGCTGATCTCTTCTCCCAAGTAACTAGCGATAGGACAAGAGGAAACAGGTTCAAGTTGCGCCAGGGGAGGTTTAGGCTAGATATTAGGAAAAAATTTTTCACTGAAAGAGTTATCAAGCATTGGAACAGGCTGCCCAGGGAGATGGTTGAGTCACCATCCCTGGATGTATTTAAAAGTCATGTAGATGTGGTGCTTGGAGACATGGTTTAGTGGCAGACCTGGTAGAGTAGGGTCAATGGTTGGACTAGATGATCTTAAAGGTCTTTTCCAACCTAAACGATTCTATGATTCTAACTGGGGATCGTAAAAACTATTTGGAGATCCTAATCCAAATGATGAATCTTCACTAAATAAAGATCTAAGTAAAAATTTGACCAGAAGTCAGAGGACTGAAATATCCTCCCTTATGCAGAAGAGCTGAAGAAATGGAAAAAAAAAAAAGGTATTTTATATAAACATATATACAAACAGTGAGTGAATTTGAGACTTACCAGCATCTTTTGAACTTGGCCCTTTAGATGAATATACTACTTTAGACACAGAGAGTTAATATTTGTGACTCAAAGCAGTCTCTCCACTGTTAGAAAGTTCATGAAAATGTGTATTTATTTTCATGTGGAATTTGTCCAAGGAATATTATATATCAAAGCATTACTATTATCCAAGGAAAGTGTCTTCACATACAAATTAAGGTAAACCACAGTATGTACTTACATATCAAAGGCACTAAACTCCAGTGTCAAGCGAGCTGGCAAACCCAAAGGATCACCTGGACAAAAAGCAGCAACACGCTTGTTTTCAACTGAAATACATAGATTAATTTCCCTCTTTTTCTTAATATAATGTACAAATTACCCACAGACACACCAGAATTCACAGCTCACCCAGCTGTGTTTTCTAACGTTTCAGCAAAATACCTAAACTACGTTACACAAATACTTAAGAGGAATGACAGGAGAAACCCAAACTACTAAGCACGATGTTCAGTTTCTACCTACCATTGTAGTAGTATCCTTTGATAACTTTTGGGGTCTCATCCAATCGGTACTCATTGAGTTTCTTCTGGGTTAATTCGTGCCAAAATCCAGCATCCAAGGCACTACTGAAGGGAGCAAACTGCAGCTTTGAGATTCCAGGATCTACAGGATGCTGCACCTCACTACTGGCAGCTGCCATGATTTTAGTTAATGATCGCTGTTAAACAGAATTCTGTAAAAGCAGATATGCCTGATAAGTATATACTCAGTTGACCATATTACTCATGACTATTCAAAGCTTCTTTTTAATACACGTTGTTGGGTTAAAGTGTAGAAAGCCTTACTGCTCTGAATGTCTAAGTAACTCCACTTTTTAAAATCATTGATCAGAGGTCCTTTCAGTCCAAGCAAAGTCCTTCCAATTTCTTGTATGTAAAATTACGGAAGGCAAGTATATGTTCTGTTTGGCCAAGCTACCTAAAACAATCTGATTTCCTGACAGATATTCCATGATTTCTCCTATTACTTAGGATACTACATCTGAACTATGTACTTCTGAGTTCTATCTTGTATTGTGCTGCCACAGATAAAAATAACAAAATGCTAAACCCTGTATCTGCATTCCTTCTGTTATCTAGATATCCGTCTAAAATCCTACTAGTATTATTTAAGTTCTGAAGGCATTTAAAATTCAAACCAACATTTTATTTAGCTAGGTCTTCACCCTCAGCCTGTGGTGAGAGTTGAACACTCATAAAGCATCTATAAATTAACGAGTAAAGCTAAGAAAGGGAAACTAAAACCAAGACAAGTCTTGCAGTCAGTGGTGGGCAAAGCTGGAAAAAAACCTTAGAACTTCCTTAATAGCTGCATTAGCCATTAGAAAGTCAATGTGATGTACAAGTCTAGATTATTTTCTCACAGCTCTTCTCTTATAAAGGTCTTTGTGTATGGGAAGAACTTTTTCTTTTTTTTTTTTTTTAAATAACCCCGGTCACTACTCCATATTGGCTGAACGGTATTCCTACAAAAACATAGTCTTCAATTCACAACACTTACAAATTTCAGAATTTCAGACTCTACCCCAGAACGAGGAAGTAAAACATCTAAACTGGGCTACCATAAACCCCTACTTCAACTAGGCATAGCAGTCCCCTTGCTCATGTTAGCAACAGCATTCACTTCACTGTGAGGTGACTCAGCTCAATCTGCTTATTTTCTTGAAAGCTCATCAAATAAAAATGTTGCCTTCAAGAATCTCCTTTATTTACTTTTAGCGTTCCTCTTCATGTCCATACCTACACCTATTAAGATGCAAGTTTTGGAGACACAGTCCGTGACATAGAGTATTCCAATATACATCTGGGGGAGGGAAGGTCCTCCTATTAGGCATTCTATTCTGTCTTTGACTATCTTGCTAAGAGAAGCATAAATGTTGCAAAACAAGGATTTGTTTTAAAACTCCTCACAAAGATATGAATATGTGCGCATATCTATTTATCACAACACATCCATCTACCAAGCTAGTAACTGTTGTTTTTTAAGTGCAGAAGGGAGATCAACAGCTACAGATTCAGGTTTTATTCACAATACTTATCAAATCAACCACTTGAACTCAAACAATCTTGAAATGATTCCTTCAACTAATTGATTGTTAAAGACTAAAATTTTTAGTTTACACAACATAATCCCATGTGATTGCCTTTTGTTACTGACCCTTCACAATACCCCTGTTACCTTTACACATGGATCAATGGTAGGATTTTACATAGAAAAAAGTCAAAATAAGGTTTCCGGCATAACTGTATTACCTGACACCAATCTAAATAGATGCACTACAGTTTTGCTGTACTGCAGCTTGGCTTGAATTGAACAGTTCCAAGTTTACTGTCCTGTGAAGTCACTCGTGCAACAGAAACAGAGCTTGCATGCTTGTCTTCCGTATTTTTTGGAATAGGCAGAAGGGAATGAGAGGTGGGTTTGATTTCTTAATAACTGCCAAATAGCCAGCTCTTCTCTGAGAGAAAGACACAATTATGCTTTACCTTACATAGTACTTCCTTAAAGTCTTCAGTGTAATCCAGCTATGTTCAGTTTATACAGATTATCTCCTTCTACTGTAAATACTTTCCTTAATTGCTGGTAAATTGTGGAATGTGGTTTTTGGGGTATAGGTCTGGTTTTCCATAGTTCTCACAGTGAAAGCTAATGTCATAATGTCTTGCTTTAACTGGCATATCGCAAATATGCCATTTTGTCATCCTCCCTCCCCCCCCTTTTTTTTTTAAATTTTCTTAATTTTCACAGCATCTGGAATTTGTGGTAGTGCAAACTTTAATAGCTTACTTGAAAAACCTCTCAAATCTCTTTTTATTAATGAAAAAATCAGTTAGTTTCTTGAAACTTTGAAAGTACTAGAACTATAAATGGCAGAACTAACTGCATGGAATTTTCTGACCATTTTTATAAACTTCTTTTTCTGTGTGTAGATGTAGAAGTAGTAATACAAATTAGCAAACATTTAACTTCTACTACTACATAGGTCTTAAGACTTACAATTTTTTTTGTTTTGCAACTAAATGTCACAGAAAGTTTATCATAAAACAGGCAAACAATTGTTTGTCATATAGATGTTCGCAATGACTCAGATTACATGGTACTTGATGCCAAGGTTTCCATAACAAAACTTTTATTCAAAGGTTCAATAGCTCACTAGTCAATATCAACCCATTAAATCCCATCCCATTTTTTCCAGAAGCTTGGGAAGGTATTATTTAACACTCAAAAAAAACCCCAAAAACCAAACAAACAAAAAAACCAACCAAACAAACAAAAAAAAAAACCAAAAGCAACATAAAGTCTTACTTTCCTTGACAGATAAGCTCTACTGTAAAGTTTTCATTTTGCTCCCCTTCTCATAAGCACGATATACCCAACACTAAAGTGTATTGTCAAACATTTTAAATGACCAAGAAGCCAGTTGACAGTACCTAGCAGTACCCGAGTAACATACACTGAAAATACCAGCCTAAAAGCATCCACTGGGAATGAATTTTAACACCCTACTTATTTTCATTATTATTGTACATAAAGAGTAATTGTAAAACTGAAGGTATAAAACCAGAGGGCCTCACTATGCTATGCACATGCAAACAGAGAAGCATATAGAATCACCTCTGATGTATTGACCCTTTTGAAAATATTCTTTAATGTACTTTGATGTAAATATTTACTTATATGCTTTCTTAATGCAAGATCAGTAAGTCAAGGTAAATTTGTGCAACAAATTTTAGAATACTGAAATAAAAGATGAAATGCATATTTTGTAGAACTTGCATACAGAAATTCACATACAGCCTCTAATAGTAATAACTGTCACTAGGAGAATATAATAAATAAAGAAAAAAAACCAAAACAAAACATCCAGAACTTTAACTATGGAACAAACCCTGAGTTTCAAAAGGGCCCAGTTGCAAAAATGTGCTTGAAGTGAAAAGACTTATGAGTGTGCTTTAGACACTCCTAAGTTCTGTGACTGGTAGGAAATTTAACAAGTGTAATCAGCAAAGATAACCCAAAGCATAGATGCACTATCACTAGTCTAATTTCCAGCACTTGTTCTTAAATATGCAGGCATTTAAAACTGATCTAGTGGAGAAATATATTAAGGGAAAAAGACACTGGGACATTTAATAATGTTTGTCCTCCCCTTGACAGACATAATTAATCTGTTGTAAAAGTATGATTAGCAGTTTAACATCATTTAAAACTATGATGAAGCTACAGGTTTTAAATCAAATTCACATAATCCCGTAAAATCCACAGCTTTTTTTACAAAACTTTTTATTCTGTAGTCCTGAGTTGAGTGTTTTGAAGACCTCCTCTGTATCTAGGTGACGTAGGAAATTACTATTTCCTACATAAGGGGCACTCTCAGAAAAGCTGGTTCTTGGCTGAAGGTCATTAAGGTCATCTGATGTCTATTATCAAACCCATTTACCTTCCAGAAACATTACTGACACAAAATGGTGGCCTTTGGCACCTGGGGCCAACCTGCTCCACCAAAATCACCCTTTCTGTGAAGACTTTCCTAATATCTATCCTAAACCTCCCCTGGCAAAACCTGAGGCCATTTCCTCTTGNGACCCAAGTGCAGGACCCGGCACTTGGCCTTGTTGAACCTCATACCACTGGCCTCGGCCCATCGGTCCGGCCTGCCCAGACCCCTCTGTACAGCCTTCCTCCCCTCAGGCAGTGACCAGCAGTGACTGCAGCCCCCGCTCCCGCCCCGAGGCTCTCCCGCCCAGGAGCCCGCGGGGAGCCGCGGCCCCGGGACGCACCGACCTCGAGGGGCGCGAGCGCGAGCAGCCTGAGGGCGGGCGGGCGAGCCGCCCTCAGCGCAACCGGCGCGCGCACGGGCCGCTCACCGGCGACGTCGCTCTGTACTTCCGGCATTGCCTGGTGGCACGGCGAAGTGACGTCATCCTGGCGGCGCCGTTTACGTACGCGCGGCGGGTGGGTTGCCTCTGCCTGAGGTGGGGCTGTCCCCTCCCATCCCGTTAGGGCGGTCCGGTCGGTCGGTCGGTCAGGCGAATCGCTTAGGCCGGGGCGGGCTGTGGCGGAGGGGCCCACTTCTCTCTTAGCCCCGCCCCCCCCC